>JARJEB010000550.1:0-17230 GCA_030264535.1 Liometoxenus newtonarum
CAACAACGAAAAACATGGGTTCCTTACATTAACATTACATTGATGACTTAATCCTACTTGTCACCGCTTCAAGCATCCGGAATAAGGATCATATTTTGTCTTCTTCTTCTTCTTCTTCTTCAATAATTGTTCTTATTGTTGAGAGTGTACCAAATTAAGAATAGTTTTTTTCTGCACCTATTTATATGATCATTATTAGCATTTCTTGAGTGATTAATGGTACCTATAAATCACTACCGTGATTTATGGATTTTCATAACTCGCTACCGTTAGTTATGGATTTTCATAAATCACTGCAATTAAATAACATTGATCGCGTATATTCGTAGATCAATTAAAGTTCAACAAATTTTAAGTGACTGATCCAACTTATCTATATGATCTAAAATCTCGAAAGAACCCGAAGAATTCCTACTATAGCTCGTGTGTATCGCCCGCCATATTGTTTTACTTGTCAGTTATTGCTCGTTCGTTGCATCATCGAGAAATCACAATTTGTATTTTGTGTTAAAAATAGTGTAAGGTGTAGAAAAAGCATAGTATTATATTCGCGATTATGGCCATTGCTCACTCAGATGAATTGCGCCACTCGTCTTCGACTTGTGGGCTCAAACATCATCTTCGTGAACAATGGCTATCATAATCGCTCATATAATAATATACTATTCTTTGAAGTTTTCCAACAACGAACAACTTGGGTTCGTTACAATGCGTTCATAATTGAGATGATGTCACAGGGTGTCCGAACGACCCAACCCTCCAAAATATAGCCATAAGTAAAGTTAATCTACTTAGAAGTTAATTGAACCTTTCCCGTACAGGCGATATGACCTGGGATATCGTGTCTACGTTATAAATACATATATAGTTCACTCACTAACAACGTTACGACAGTCTGTTGTACTCTCATCTATGAGGAGAGCAAGCAAAACCATTATAAAGCCATCCACATAGAGCACCCGCATCGCTAATATGCCTAAACTCCAACATTGGTACGCTTACTTATGAATTGCGACCCTGTTTGCTAAACAGTTTCCAAGAATGACGGCGAAACATATAATAAACTCGCCCTCGGGATAACGGCAATTTGCCATCGTCTTAATGCATCAATAAATGCAATCAGGAACGAGTCGAGCACTCAACAAACATTTCTTAAATCAATCCTTGCATAATTAATGGCACGTTTGGGTTAATTGTTTTCAGGGAGTCAAACTCGTGAATCTAGAGTTGCGATTGTGTTTGGTATTGCCGCCGCCACCGCCGCCGCCTCTCCTACCGAATTCTACTCTTACTCTGCAATATTCATTCGATACGCGCTTCTCGACTCTAACCAGGCTGTTGAATTGAAACTCCTGAATGCAATAGTTATGGAATACAAGAATACAATAGATGAAATTGGAATGGCTGTGCTGTGCTGTGCGGTGAAGGTGATTGTCAAGTATGATAACGAATGAAACGGACAATTGTAATCACTCCCACTGTTAGTGACACCAGAATCCTTTGAGGCGCCCGTATGTGCTTCAGGCGAAAGACAAAATAAAAGAAGAAAACTAACACGTATAAGTACAAGACACATGCTTTGTCCATAAAGTTTCTTTGAACATCATTTCCTCGGGTTCGGCTGTTTTGAAAACATTTGAACACGCGCATTCATCGAAACAACCGCAGATGAAGAATAGACTAGATACGATTTCGCGTATTTAATGTTTGTCTCCAGCATGATGAATTCGAGGGTCCCGAGCAGTTTTTGCGCAAACAAATCACGATCTAGTGTATTCTTGATCTGCGGTGGGCAAGAAACGCAACTTCAAGCTGCTGAGCTGAGAATAATGTTGCTTCCATAATCCAACGTATTGGATTTCCGGTGTTTATGTCAAACAATCGAATGATGGAAAAACCACAAAAGGTGGTAAATACATGATTTACGATGCGATATAGGATTTGCTGAGAATTTTTTTTTGTTTTTACAATAAAATTATATTGGCACTTTTCGGGTAGGGTAGATTCGTTGGTAAACAAAATACTGAACAATGCGAAAAGAAAATGAGCGCACGTAACATAAAAATTAACGTACGCACAAGTACCTTAGTCGACTTACTGGTTAAATGAGAATGATTGCGGGAAATTATACACGGGGGTGCAATTGTATAACCGAGTGCGACGCGTGAATGCGACGTGAGAGGAGACGCGATTAAGGAACTTTTCTCCTCTCTACTTACAAACAGTTACAACACGCAACGATCCGTTGTGTATCATCCAAGACGAGACGCACAAAAGCACAAATTAACACGAAACGACATAACATTATTTATAAACTCCCCCGAGTGTGCTTCGTGTCATAATTAAATCGAAATAAAAATACGCGCATAAAAATGTTCATATACTGCATTTGATAATGTGTAAAGTTTCTTGGTTAATTCGCGATCTTAAATTTAAGATGAGGAACCGGAAAAGGGAAGCCAAAAAAAATAAAAATAAAATGAAAATCGACTAATAGCGTTGCAAAAGATTTTTTAAACGGCTTCGAGTGTCTAATAAAATTAAAAGGTAGTAACCATTTTAGGAACCATTAACACAGAATGACACTTGATGAACCCTTTTAGCCCCAAGAACCTTATTATATTTCTTCCTTAATTCGCTCCCTATAAGCCAACATTGCCCTCGTTTGATAATGCGCGACTGATATGAACAGAAAACGGAGAGGAAATCATATACTTGAAAAAAGTCAGGAGCACTGTTCCATACAGTTACGTTACGTTGAATTACTTTAGAGTACATTACAGGATGTTACAAGATGTTACTTACTTACATTCCTTTCTCTCGTTGCGCGTCTCCATTCTTCACCACTGTTCTGTCCGTTCGTATTTATTTAGGCCGCCAAAACACAGAGATTAAAAATTAAAAATTCAACACTGTAGCTATTCCTGATTGAAAGAAAACTTAGGTAACTGAAGCATTATTTATAAACAAAAATGGAAAACGAAAATGAAACAGGAAATTTACAAAACATACAAAGGAATCATTTGTTTGTCGATCCAAAAAAAGTAGAAAAATTTGATTATAAACAATGTTTCTTAATTTGATTAGGGAAACACTCAGTCTAATTATGTTTAATTTTAAATGACAGGACAGACTGCAAAAAATGTAATAATCTGTTTTCATAAATTCAGTCAAAACCATTATTTTATATACAGTGCATTTTTTTAACGATCTGCCATAGGGATTTACATTAGTTCGTATGAGTCTTCCGGTGCAAATTTTTTAAATTTGTGACATTTTTAGCTTATAGTTGAAAAAATGAGAAAACCACTAAGTTGATTTCATAATAGAATTAAATAACATTACTTAATGAACCCAAATCAAAATCTCTACGTCTAAAACAATATTTCTTAATTTGATTACGGAAATTATGNTAGGGATTTAAATTAGTTCGTATGAGTCTTCCGGTGACAATTTTAGCTTATGGTTAAAAAAAATGAGAAAACCACTAAGTTGATTTCATAATAGAATTAAATAACATTACTTAATGAACTCTAATCAAAATCTCTACGTCTAAAACAATATTTCTTAATTTGATTAGGGAAAGACTCAGTTTAATTATGTTTATTTTTAAATGACAGACTACAAAAAATGTAATAATCTATTTTCATAAATTTATTCAAAACCATTATTTCATATACAGTGCATTATTTAACGATCTCCCATAGGGACTTACATTAGTTCGTGTTAATGCCAGTCTTCCGGTGCAAATTTTGTAAGGCAAAAAAAAAATAACACTTAGAATTTGTGACACTAGAACATTACTTTATGAACTCAAATCAAAATCTGTACGTTCTCTAAAAGCAATAACATATTCAATTTTATTGTCGCATAATAATAGTTATCATTAATTGTGGAAATTATCGCGTCATTCAATATTGTTTGTTTGTTTATTTGCATTTAGCATTTTACATGCAATAATTCAAAGCAAATAAGCGTAAACATGTTTATCGACATGCGATCAACAACTTCAATGAGAATACAGTGTGTTTTTTTAACGATCTCCCATAAGAATTTACAGCATAAAAACTATAATTATGTACAGTGTTAATGGGCCTCCTGCAAACATAAATCCTACTGCTTGAAAAAATATTAAAGAAAATTGAAAAAATTTTAAGCTCCTATTGTTAGTTTGTTTGCCTATCATAAAATAATCAAATTTTTTAATTTTCTTTATGTTACTGACAAAAATTAACAATTCGGTAAAAACGGTTACACAAATTAAGAGTGAGATTTTCGAATTTTAAAATTTGCACTGGGACATCCATTAAAACACACAAAGTTTTTACCATGCCAATCAATATTGGAGATCGTTAATAAAATGCACTGTATTGATTGACTATGGAAGTGCGAACGAAGGTCATTGCATTTTTTCATATGCTTGTTCAGCTTGTTGCATATTTGTGAAAGAAATTCTCCTTCGGAGGCGGCTTTTTAATAAAATTAGAAATTTAAAGCAGAAAAGTAAAAAAATCAAGGATAAATAAGTGAAAAAATGAATATTTATTTAGAGTATTTGGAAGTTTGGTAGTCTGCAGAGTGTTGAAATCCATCATTGCCATTTTTTTCTTTTCTTTTTCACAATCTCGTATCGTGTTTAGTGCGGTAATAATAATGTTTTGCTGAGTGGGCGAGAAACATAAAATGTACCTTGGGACTTGGGAATATGACGCATAAAAACACAGCAAAAACAAGCGATTTAGCAGTTAATGTGGTAAATTTCCCAATATAGGGGTCCCCAATTCTTGACCTAGCGCATCCTGCCATCGTGCACATTACTTCAGCAAAAGATATCGATTTTCATACTCTAGACGCACCATAGAAACGAATTATACATTCGAAACCAAAACGTTGAAAAAAGAGTAAAGAGAGCAAATGATTGACTTGACTAACTTCTAACTTCAAGTAACTAACTGTAAATTTCAACCTTAAATTCCGAATATGGAAGTTTACTAGTAATTTTGTGAATAGTGAATATTCATTTGGGTTTTTGCGCGTATCTGCATGCAGTTTCGAACTTGTGCCGACTGCATGTTTATACAGTTTGAGTTCATTTACGTTTTGAGTTGCAATCGCATAATTACAATAAATAATTCTAGTCTGAAGTTGAAGAAGTGTAAGCAGAAGCAGAAGCACAAGAAGGCAGAACCAGAAGAACTATGTAAAGTATGAAAGCAAGAAAGTTACTGGTAACTGAGAAGTGGATTTTCATCACTATTCCAATGCCAAATATGTGGATAATGTTGTGTAAAGTAAATTAAAGCCGTTTCATCATCATGTTAAATCCTGGAGATCTTGTGAGTGCAAAATTTAGATTCTTGTTGCACTTTGTTCAATACAGTTTAACACAGTGCTTGTTTTAACTCCTATTGGAATTTATAATGCTATAAATTTTAGAACGCAAAAAATTACAAATTTTATCATTTTGAACTTATTCTGATAGTTTTTAGCTTGATTGAGAAAACTGTTGTATTTTTCATGGTAGGCAGCCAAACGAACAACTTGATTTTGTTGCTGTGGTTGCTCTAACCTTGACTGTCAATCAAACAGTCGTTAGTTTGTCTGCTGCTTACCATAAAAATGTTTTAATTTTTTTTCAAGGATTTGGGACTACGTTAGTATTAAAAACTATCAGAACTGATTACAATGGTACAAATTAAGAGTGTGATACAAAATTATCAGCTCATTAACATGACCTTTATCATCTTTATATCAATTCTTTATCCAGATCTGCATCCTTGCAATATTTTTGTCATTTTTGTTTGGAACAGCAAGTTAATTGAACGTATTCTGATAGTTCTTAACACTTGCTAGAAAAAACATTTGTATTTTTCATGGGAGGCAACCAAACGAACAACTTGATTGTATTGCTGTGGTTGCTGTGAGCTTGAGTGTCACTGACACAGTTGTTAGTATGGCTGCCTACTATAAAAATGTTTCAATTTTTTTTCAAGGATTTGGGACTACGTTAGTGTTAAAAACTATCAGAATTGATTACAATGGTACAAATTAAGAGTGTGGTACGCTCATTACATGACCTTTATCACCTTTATATCAATTCTTCGTCCAGATCTGCATCCTTGCAATATGTTTGTCATTTTTGCTTGGAACAGCAAGTATATAGAACTTATTTAGATAGTTCTTAACTTGTTTAAAAAAAACTGTTGTAATTTTCATGGTCTTCAATCAAACGAACAACTTGATTTATTTGCTGTGATTGCTGTGAGCTTGAGTGTCACTGTCACAGTTGTTAGTTTGTCTGCCTACCATAAAAATTAAATGTTTCAATTCAATTCAAATTAAATGTTTCAATTATCAGAATTAATTACAATGGTACAAATTAAGAGTGTGATACAAAATTATCAGCTCATTAACATGACCTTTATCACCTTTATATCAATTCTTCATCCAGATATGCATCCTTGCAATATTTTTGTGTTTTGTCATTTTTGTTTGGAACAGCAAGTATATAAATTCTTTCACTTGGACATAGGCCATAGGGGATGTTAGATGTAAGTTTTATTATTAGAGAGGGGTCGGTGATCCCAAATGGTTTTGATATTCAATAGAAATATATAAAACACATCAGCAGAATAAAAAAGTAACAATCGCGAATATGTTTCCTCCATTCCATTATTCTTTTATTGTCTTTTCTTTCTCTTTACTTTATTTTTCCCTTCTTCTTTTTTATTCAACTCGTGACAATAGAGAAAAATGTGGCATCCGTACATAGCCATAGGTGAATAGGGGAATGCTTGCGATGGCGACGGAGACGGCGGCAAACTGTTATGATGGCATGATTATATTCCAACCGCTGTTTGGGCCATGAAATCCACATGTTTATATAGGTAAACTTTGGCTTGCAAGGTGTGAATACGTGTATAGAATCAAGTGGGTGCTCTTGCGATGTGTAACTAGAATTTATAATAAAAGCCTATTGCAACCTAACCTAACATTCAGTTGTTCTGTCCCGCATTCCCGGTTCCGCTTTTCCGTTTCTCCGCATCGTTCTCGATACTCGTTGATTTCATTTCGTGACTTCGTATATGGTACTTATTTTAGGGTTGGGATGGGTTGCTGTATAACGTTTTCTAACATTTATACCCTCGACAATCGTAATGCCCGCAATGGTCGTGTTGCTTTTGCTCGTGCGAGTGTTTTATCTGTCGAAGATTCTCCCTCGAGATGCCTTAAGGAAACGCGTCATCTTGTTTAGGGACTATAGTAAAGTTACAAGTGTAACCTATATTAATTCTGCTTTCCCTACGATTATACTCGGCAGAGCAGAGGACTGAGGAACGCATTAAAACGAAGATAACTATATATGCCTCTAATTGGGATCTGAGACAGGGGCAAGAAGCCACCAAGCAGTAGCAGAAGCTTTTCGTTAACTTGGGTATAGAAGGTGCGGTAGTTTACGGGGCGACACGACACGACGCACTACTACCAACTCAACTATCTTCACTCTTCGGTGGATGTTCGTGTTTTTGTGTTATATGCAAGGCTTCAAATATTTATTAGACAAACCGAACCAAACGAATGAATTGTATAAAGGAACGGTGAAATTACGTCTCTTATAAGGCATACGAGTTATGCTCGACAATATTGGAATGCCTTTCTCATAAAACGTACCTAACCTAAAACCTCATCAGTTATTCTCTTATTTAGTATCAGAGATAATTCATTTAACACGACGCGACACGCTGAACCCCCACAACAATTACAATTAGAATTACAAAAGGTATAGAAGACTTTTAGAAGTCGAGACAAGAAGTCTACCTTTTTAGATAAACAAAGCGGAAATGATGGGGGTGAACTGAACACTGAATTAGGTACGTAAGCAAAGCAAGAAATGAGGAATGCTGAACGCCGCAAAATATGAACACCGATGGCAAATTAAGATTGCGGATGGCGAATCGAACCGGCAAACCAACGACGTGGTCGTCGTGCCCTTTCCTTTTACTTACTTACTTACTTAATATAAATAAAACAAGATGATGTTGCGATTGCCAGGGCCAGGACAGGAGGTGCTTTTATATCTTACATACAGCAAAATTTCAGTTACTGTATTAACTGAATATACTTAAGCCTCATGGCAGCCATCGGAAAAAGTTGAAACGATTCCAACATTTTGCGAACGTTTTAAAAAGTTAGGTTAGGGTCATTTGCTTCTGTCAACTTCACCGTAAGAACAAATCGAAAAAAAATCAGACGAATTATTCGCAATGAAAACCATCAAAATCGTAAAAACTGTGATTTCCGAATTTCGCAAAAATTTTTCCGAATATTCGCAACTGAGAACGAGGCTTTATACGACAACACCAAAAAAAAATAACATCAGCAAAAGCCCGCAGTGATATAGTGATATATGTGTGGTTAGGTTATGTTGTGTAGCATCGACAGTTCTGGATGGTTCGAAATTCGACGATTTAGTTGTTCAGCCTTTACAAACGCGTAGTCGTAGAAATAGTAAATCAGCAAAGTGCTAAACATACACACGTTAAATATAAATGAGACCACAAAAAAAGGGAAAGAAGAAAAAAACCTATCCCTATTTAGGGGTTTGTTAATGTGCGTCGCCTTTTCATCGCCAATAAAATTAGTATACCTAGTGTGCAGACGTCAGCAGAGCATTTGGAGTTTTTGATAAGCTTGAAATCACCCCTTATGGGCAGACAATGGCTTGTGGCCGCCTCCGGCAAGTTGTAAACAACCCCCGTACTGTCTGCCAAACCACAATTCGACTCTGCCCAGTTGGCATCATCAATAGCTTCAATTACTAGAAGACTGCAAGACTATACAACACAAATTCCATTACATATACTGGACTATCCTCCTGTTATCTATCCAAATATACATGCGGAAAATATGTGGAGTGGACTTTGATATTTTTATATGTATATACATATAGATACTGCCTTATTGACATAAAGTTTTCGGTTTCATAAAGTTTTGTTCGTTTTGAATTCGTTTGTACATTTTCGTTCCTTGTTCATTTGATTACATAAATGATACACGCATATCTATACGAGAAAATCAAGTTGAGTGGACTGGACAAGAGTGGAATAAAGTAATAGCTATAGTGAACTATATATTGACGAATGTTGAAAATGCGGACGATAGTCAATAAGCAAGCTTTGGTCGGTTACTCGAGCTTGGTGTTCATCACTATAGGGTCATTGATTTAACGAGCTACGCTTGTTTTCTGACTGGACTTATTCGCCCAGTGCCCTTAGCTGCTCAGCATTTGATCCATTTGCAGCTTATTCGATGAACACATTCATTATACGAAGATATCAACTTAGAGAATGTAACAGCGTAAGAGGACATATAAGAAAATCTATTTTAACAACAAGCTGAGGTATCAATTCGAGTGACATGCGTGTGGTATTTGCGGGAGTTCGTCGACAGGGAATTACAAGAAATAAATAGCCAACATCAAGCTTATATGACTGTCGTATGTTAAAGTTGGTTCGTGAGAAATAAAAAAGAAGACGTCTCGATAGATCAAAGTCCATTGAGATTTGTGATCCAGTACCAATACTCTTAGAACCTCGCATCAAATCCAAAAGAACAACCTGAACCCAATTTAATAGGGTGCAAGCCTTGAAGACGTAATCCACTATTAGTGGATATATATATAAATATAGTATTGCGTTAGGTGGAATAGTATAATTGAGTTTTGGTAACTGTATTGAGAGGTATCTCATAGTTAAGACTTGATTTAAATAAAGCCTTCAAGTATCGCGTTAGATGTCGGGGTGCTGGATATCGGAAATCAGGTGGTGGGCTGCGGCAGTTTATCAGTTCCCATCCGTTCAATCAGAAAAGCAGTGTAGGCAGTAGATGCAGGTCGATTCCCATTTAACAGGAAACAATAGCTGCTTTCCTGCGAGTATCTGCCGAGTTAGTGTAAGATGTGACTTGCCGCTGTAGTACACTGATCCAGCCTGGGCCTGGATTCCACCGTCTGCCTGCATTTGCTTCCACCTCAATGAGTCTGAATGCGCTCCTAGAACGCCAGCAATGGGGAACGAACGGCAACGGCAAAAATCATTGCAGGATAATGACATTAAACTCATTAAATCAGAATAAGGTGGCGCGCGGTTTTTCACCAGCTTTATAAGCTCGACTGGTTATCTGAGTAGTTTTGCCGAAAAACCGTATAAGAGGGGAAAAATACCTACCTATAGGTATTCAAAGATAAAAATTACCCACACACCTATAACAAAGAGATGCCGAATCCACTGCTCACGCCGTTTTCGGTGAATGTACTAATTTTTAAATTACAGACAATCACATATCGTGAGTATAGGTACTCGTTGTGAAACGCTTCTACACCGAAAGTAGGGTGAAGAGAACGAGGCGATTACTACGTAGGGATCGTTTCCCGCTTGATGCTCATCGCATAACACATCACATCTCTTTTAACGCCAAGTATGAAGGCCGATTGCCATTCCCCGGTGGCTTCAAATATTGATACATAGGAAACTGATTACGCGTTTGATCTATTGATGGTCGGTTGTGTTGCGATTGCCACCTCACGTGTCGAACTTTTCATCATCAATCAGACCGCAATGCAACATTTAGGTACAACGGTACAGGGCGTCTCAAAAACACTAACCTTTGGATATTTTCAATAAGGCAATAGAGGCATTTATGAAAACTGATCGGATCACTTGGAGTCACGTGACAGATCACTTCTCGATCACTTCGAACGAATTTGAGGTGATCCGCACGATTCTAGTTCGATGTTCATCTTTTTTTATCAACATTTTGTTGGACTGCCACATGAATATATCACTATCTGTTATCCAGATCGTCATTCAGTTTTCTCTTAATTTCAGTTTTCATTGCGAAATAATGAAACATAACCACAAAACTCAAGCGATCGGGTGATCCGCAGGGGATCCACCTTTTGAAGAGGATCACTTTGAAGTGAAGGAGGATCACTGATCGAGTAAGTTTTCGAACTTAGGTCACAGTGACTCGATCACTTTCGAATGAAAACTAATCGGATCACAGCGATCAAATCGTTTGCAGTCACGTGACTAGATCATTAAAGATCAGAGTCATGAATGAAAACTGATCGGATCACTTGGAGTCCACTTGATAGGTCAATCCACCTTCTGAGGAGGATCACTTTTGAAGTGATCGGGTTGTGATCCGGTAACTGATCGAGTTCGTTTTCGAACTTAGGTCACAGTGACTCGATCACTAAACGACCGCTCCTAAGATATCCGATCACTGATCGGACAATATTATTGTTTTTACCTGTCTTTGTTTTTTCAAACACTCTGTAGGTATAGATAGAATCTTGTCCTGCTCTTGATGCAGTGCCCATCTCTTCGATACTAATTGCTTCATTTTGCTACGAGTTTGTACACTTAAAGTACACTTAGAAAATCATCAACTTGCCAACGTTCAATAGACACAAACGAAGAAACGAAGGACTTATTTTGCGATTTCATTTTTACAAACTTTGGAGTTTTGGTGGGTTTTTCATACAATATGTTAGAAAAAGAGTAGAAATCAAATTTGCAATTCGCGTTCAGTTTTGATTTACATATTATACCTACCCAAATATGCGGCGCACACATTATAAATAATGTTTTAAGGACAAAAATTAGAATATATAAATCCGAATTTAGTTAGGCGCTGCCCCATGATGTGATACGATGCAGATTATTGCAAATTTATTTCTCGAGAGGTGGCTGAGGTATGGAAGAGGAGGTATGATGGCAACCAGCCAGAATACAAATGTGCGCCCGCTTGAGTTGAACCATTTTCTCTACTTGAAACCGAAAATGCGACAGACTTTTGGTTCATGCTCTCGAGCACTCTCGCATCACAACTTTATATCTCTCTGCACGATAATCCACCAGCTAATAGAATTGACGGGCAGGCAGGCTGAGACATATACATATACGAACGAATTTCTCGTCTCGTTGTACGTTTTCAACTTGTTTCTAGTCAAATAAGCGATCGCGCGTCATCCCTATAATATAAGACGATTATAATCATAATCATTAACTTGAAAGCGCGACGCATTCATCCAACAAATTGCATTTTCCGACAGCTTTAAAATATCTTACAATGCAAAATAAGCCGATACAAGCAACCAGTCGATGCTTAAACCATTTGAAATGCTGAATGACTGAACTGAAAGAGTGAAAGAAAGATTGTAGAAAATCAACCACCAAAGGCACAGTCGGCTCATAGCGCGCCACAATCAAACGATAAATCAGCAACGAAGCGAGAATGACAAAATGCAAATGATGCCTACTGTTTCTACTCCTATAATATAGGCATTTGCTTATATATATACACATTTTAGTTTTGGCTTTAGCTTTCAGCTTTTGCGAACGCGTTGGTTTGGGTTTCGGTTTCGGTTACGACTTCGAATACAGTTACAACTTTCCGGCTGTTAGAACGGAGTTTCGGTTGATACATCAACCGAGCCTCCGTTAAAGCGACACAATAAGCTTTCAAATACATCAAAACAATTTGATACTTTCATTTCACGGCAGAAAGGCGGCGGAAGAGATTTGAGAAAAATTATTACGATTCGGAACGTTCCTCACCTTTTATTTGAGAGGCTCTCCGGGCTCGGAATTCGTAACTATTTACACAAGTATCTAATCCAGTGATTCTCAACATTTTTTCTTTACGGTAATTTCGAAATTTAGGGCAGTCTCCGCTAGGAACTACTTGTCTGACGTCTCTTATGTTTGGGTAGGCACACTTCAAGAATCTCGGGGCACCAGTGGTTGAGAATCACTGTTCTAATCGCAAGGGTGACGTTTATCATAAGGGATACGGAACGGACACAAGTTTACATGTGTGTACGCATTTGGAGGGTGGGTCGGTGGGTTATATTAAATACTACATAAACTAACGCTAACGGTCCATAAAAGGATTAATTGCTATAATTTCTTATGTTTCTTACGTCGACGTTCGTTATTAAATTAGGAATACGTATTTTATGAAGAATGACACCGACGACGACACCGGTGACTCGACTCGTTTACCAGTTTTCCGTTCAACCGCATTGCTTTCGCTATCAGCTTGGCAACCGACCGGTCCGAAAAAGGTCAGTCAGTCTCATTTAAATGCTTACCCGTAGGTAGATGAATAATACGCATGGATAACATGTCACAGTAACCGTTGCGTATCTATACATTTCACCCCAATTCCCAATCTCACTTTCATCTAGATTCTAGAACCCTAACCGCTTTTGGTAATTAAAACTAAGCGAGTAATTAATTTAGAAAGTATTTCCATAGCACATTGTTGGTTTTTACAATTTACAGAACAATAATATTAAATAATATTAAACTTATTACAAAATGTTGAAAGCAATATTTGTCTACCTAAAATCCATTATTGTAAAAACAATTTTGATAACATACACACACACACACATTATTCCAAAAACCACTTTTTCATATTCAGGGGAGCAAGATTCGTGGAGATCCGTCGAAAACCAGAGTTCGATATTTTGCCTGATTACCTATACCCTTTCTTCTGTAACTTCGGTAAGTCGGAAAGTAAAAATATTTTAAGGGATGAATTCAAGTGGAATTTTGTTTTGCTAACATACACACATACATCACAGCAAACCCACTTTTTCGGACTCAGGGAAGCGAGATTTGTGCGGATTCGTCGAAAACCCGAGTTCGATAGTTTGCCTGATCACCTACCTTTTCTTATATATCTTCGGTAAGTCGGAAAGTAAAAATACTTAAAGGGATGTATTGAAGTGGAATTTTGCGCATTGTCCATTCTGAATAGCAATTACACAATATTGAGGTATATTGAGAACACATTGTTTCATCATGAAAGAACCGCGGAAATAACGCAGCCGTGAGCTGTCCTCCGGCTCCCCCATTTTCAACTCCTTTTCGTTAATAGGTACACCGACGTTTATTTAAAACTGCAGAGGCCCCTTTTCACATTATTACCGAAGCGTGCATAAATATTATTAGTGCACTGTCTCGGCCACGATTCGAATGACTCATTGTGCTAAATTACCAATTGAATCCGTAAAAAGTGTACTTCACATTCAACTCAAGTTTAGGGCATTTATTTTTGAAGAACCCTCATATCTGCGCCAGTATATTAGATCGTTCCGTCAAAGTTCAATAAGCCATCGACGGTGGTGTTCAACAAAAAAAAAATGAAGAGGATGGTAAGTACACATTCACACATGCAGAATTGTGAAAAGTGCAAACTGCTAAGGTCGCTTAGTCCTCTGCTGCACATTTCATAATTCCACCCTTCATCCTCCACCCAACTTCTAAATACTTGAACAGTTTCTGTACATTTCTCTGGCTGAAAGTGTGTCTGTGTTTATATGTGTGTGTTTGTGGGTGCATTTACAGATCGACCATCGAACGAAAACGTGTTCGTTTCACACTTCAGTAGAATGTGAGAGGGTGAACGTGAACGTGAACATACTAAAAATAATACCGTGCCATTGACCGACCGTCTATACTCAAAAAAAAAAACGAACAACTTCCGCTTTTAGTTTGTATTCGAATATTTAATTTATTCTGGGGTGTGAGTATGTGCGGTTCGATGCGGTGTATGATTCTATATGATTGTTAGTCGTTCGATTCTGATGGTGGGCGAGAGCAAAGGTATACGGTTTTGGTAAATTGAAAATACATATAGTCCTGGCTGAGATAAGCTATTGGATTTATTCAAGCGGGCCCTAGCGATTAGCAATATTCCTCGATTTCCGATCAGACCGCGTTGAATTATAGAGCCGCCGTTGACACTGTCCACACCGAGTGTTGTAGCTGTCGTCGTGCAGACCATTGAACAGATCCTGAAAGTATAGGACAGGACAGGACAGGACAGGATAGGATCACCTACTACTACAATGTTTCAGTGGTGCTTTAATTGTTCCAAGTCGTTTTATTTGTGAACGTCTGTCAATCCAATTCGGCCGGTTGCGGGTGAATGAACACCGCCAGAACACAAAAAGAAATTGAAATGAAATTTGCACAGTCTAGAATCGAATTCTGTCGTTGTGTATTTGTAAAATACGAGGAAAGATGTTATATTCATAGGTTCTGCCCTAGGAAGACATTTATTATCGAAGGGACCGACATGTACAAGTTAGAGGCGGCCAGTATGGGCCAGCATCGCGTGCTCGTTTCTTCCCGGTTCCCGCATCTTCATTTACCTAATCGAGCAGCATGTTCCGAAGAATCGACAAGGAACGTCACGAACCGGCTATTTCCATGCGAATTACTTTGTGATGAGGGGGACGATGGGGTATTTGTTGTCGACTGTCGTCGCTGGAGAATTACAGAATTCTACGCGCTAAAATGCGTACAGAATCTGGAACTAACCGAATACAATGGCCGGTTCAAGTACCTCACCACAGGCAATAGCAATATAACTATACACTCGGTTTGGTATGGGGGATTTCAATTGCTTTCAAACGCCACCCTAATTAACACAATGTAATTAAATCAATTAAAGCCGCAACGTCCGCGCGGCTGCTGGGATTTATTTCCAGATCTCACCAGACGCAAGACGTTGGCTGTTATACAGTTAGAGCCTATTACCGCCACCAACCCTCAACGTTAACTTGGCGTACTTTATACATATACGTTTTCGCATTTGCTATTTGCACCCGCTACACTCGCAGAGATCAAGAGCTGTCAACACGCACGCATTCGTTATACGCTTCCTTGGTTGCTTAATACATCATCAGATATCCATCTACCAATAATTAGCGAT
This sequence comes from Liometoxenus newtonarum, assembly GCA_030264535.1. NCBI lineage: Eukaryota > Metazoa > Arthropoda > Insecta > Coleoptera > Staphylinidae > Liometoxenus > Liometoxenus newtonarum. Next base: position 15,796 of record JARJEB010000550.1, read on the forward strand.
GCATGATAAATCACCCAGAATGTTGGGTATGTCGTCGCGTCGCGTACTGTCGACTGTCGTGTTGTAGCAAATAAATGCTCGAGCACAGCCTTTAAGCACAGTAAATGCGCTAATAGCATTTACATAGGATAAACAAAGCCTACTATTAATCTTATGTACTTGCGACGAGAGCTTTCGACGCTAAGAGCCCCGGATACGTACAAAGATACAGATAGAGTAAGTGATACAGATACAGATACAGCTACACAGATATATACAGATCCGGTATCTGAAACGGAGCCGGAAACAAATATAGGGATATACGATTATAAGGATATACCAAATAAAATTTTATTTTATATGAAGCGGTCATCAATCTTTCGATGGGCTCACGATATAAGTGCAAGTATGGTACGGAGGTCCTGCAGACACCCCAAGCCCTAAGAGTGTCCGAAATATATTGGAGAATGGTCATGTACAGTTGTGCAGGATGAAGCCTGAATTTTCTATACTATACCGCTCGGTGCTTGGCCATTCATAACATCTAAAATGGGCCTAACTGCCAATATCCCTTATAAACGACTCGGTAAAATATATGAAATTACGTTCATGGAAGAGGAGATTTCTAAATAATAAAAAGAGATACTCCCAAAGCACTACCAATATGCTTAAAGAGAACTTAGTGAAAAATCGAAATTATTTCCATGACACGGAACAACTTCCAACAGTGCCAACAAGGTGCCATATGCACCAAGAAGTTATAGATCTAGATGCTAAGGAATACTAGAAATGGTACAATAAAGATCTACACCTGTTACAAGATGGTGATGAGGCGCTCGCCAAAGCACAATTAGTGTAATGGCTACATAGATATCTGTCATTACGTTTCCTAGCCTTCCGATGCTTTCGTTCTTGCTAACCAACCAACCAACAAGCCAGCCCGCATTGCTAATTGCATCAGGTTGATTACAAACTGTTTATTAAAGGGTTTCCACCCTCACATTCGGAATACTGTTGTCGTGCACCATTCAACATTAACTTTTTCTTCACCGCATGTTCACTACATAGCTTCAAACCATATCAAACGAATTGTAATTCAAGAATCAACTTCGCTACATATTGTATAATTGTAACGATATATCTAATGTAACGTAAATTGCATCGATTATATTCTAATTCTAATAATAAGCGGCACTAATAGTAACAGGAAAGACAGGTTATAATAAATACCACTACAGAATCACGGAATAACCTAACACAAGGTTCGACAGGCCGCGTTTGGTGACATTCGGTGTGTCAGACATGTTGTGTGGAGGTTAGAATTTGCGGAAAATTTGAATGCAAATAGCAAACTCCCGCAAATTCCAATTTCCACACAACATGGCCGACACGTTGAAGGTCACCAAACAAGGCCTGTCGAAATGCAACGTAAAAGACACGATTGTAGATCTATATT
>JARJEB010000562.1:0-12841 GCA_030264535.1 Liometoxenus newtonarum
TATAATAAAAGGTGTTATCTACAAGTATGTATCGGAACATCTTATTGAAAGTTATTCTAATTATTCCAGTTCCCGTTTGCCTTAACAGTTGGACATCTAGGAATCAGCATAGAATCAGCAGGTAGGTACCGTTTCCAGGACATCAATCAGTAAAGTCACTTTTTCCTCACATACCAATTAAAGAAGTTTATTAAAGACTGAGAAATGAGACAATCTCCTCGTTAGCGTATTCTAAGAATATGCGATCTTCCCACTTAGCAACTCGACCAGTGGCACCATCCCCAGACATGTTTCGGTCTATTGCACCTCATCAGTCAAAATTTCATTGTTTGAGTTTCACATACTAATGTTATCAAGTTTAATACAATAAAATGTGTTTGTATAGGAACATCTTATTGAAAGTTATTCTAATTATTCCAGTTCTCGTTAGCCTTCCCATTTCGACATCTGGGAATCAGCTTGGATTCAGCAGGTAGGTACTGTTTCCAGGAAATTAATCAGGAAAGTCACTCTTTCCTGACAGCAATTAAAGACGTCTATTAAAGACGGAGAAAGGAGACAATCGCCTCGTAAACGTACATTCTAAGAATACGAACTTCCAACTTTGTAACTCGACCAGCGACACCATCCCCCGACATGTTTCGGTCTATTCGACCTCATCAGTCAATATTTTGTTTTCTGAGTTTCACATACTGATGTTATCAAATTTAATATAATAAAATGTGTTATCTACAAGTATGTATAGCAACATCTTATTGAAAGTTATTCTAATTATTCCAGGTCCCATTAGTCTTAATAATTGAACATCTGGGAATCAGCAGGTAGGTACGGTTTCCAGGAAACCAATCATTAAAGTGACTCTTTCCTGACAAACCAATTAAAGAATAATAAATGAGACAATCGCATCGTAAACGTATCCTAAGAATATTCAAACTTCCAACTTAGCAACTAGGCCAGCGCGGTACCATCCTTCGACATGTTTCGGTCTATTGGAGCTCATCAGTCAAAATTTCAGTGTTTAATAGTTAGACATCTGGGACTCAGCAGGTAGGTAGAGTTTTCAGGAAATCAATCAGTAAAGTCACTCTTTCCTGTCATACCAATTAATTAAAGAATGAGAAGTGAGACAATCGCCTCGTAAACGTATTCTAAGAATATACGAACTTCCAACTTAGCAACTCGACCAGCGGTACCATCCCTCGACATGTTTTGGTCTATTGGATGGCATCAGTCAAAATTTCAGTGTTTAATAGTTAGACATCTGGGAATCAGCAGGTAGGTAGTGTTTTCAGGAAATCAATCTGTAAAGTCACTCTTTCCTGACATACCAATTAGGGAAGTATCTATATTAAATAATAATTTTTGAATGTCCAGGTTTCTTATGTGTTTTTTGCTTGATATGCTGTAATGGCTGTAATTTGCTGTAATGGGTTCGATCCCCGACGAAAGAGTTAATTTTTCCTATAAATATACGCATAAGAAATCTACACATTCAAAAAGTATTACAAAAATTTGATTCTTATATAAAGGAAGACAAATCCCAGTTAAAGAGTGAGAAATGAGACAATCGCCTCGTAAACGTATTCTAAGGATACGATCTTCCAACTTAGCAACGCGACCAGCGACACCATCCCCTCACATGTTTCGGTCTATTAATTCTCATCAGTGTGGTGAAGGTGCCGTTGATCGAATTTTTTTTTCGGCAGGTGGGAAAATCCTGCTTTGGATAACTACTGACTCCCGCCAGTGGCCAATGTCAGACTCTTACTGACTAAACTCCCACCTAAGTACCTATTTTCGGAGAAAACTCCATGAACTGGAAGCCAGGAAGACGCCTCTGCCGTAGAAACGGGAAGGCCTCGAATGAAAAATGCAAGCAACCAGTAGAATAGAATTGAAAAGTTGCTCTGTATATTGTAACCATTGCAAATTAAAACACAGAGAATAGAACCAAGACTACATCTATCGACATACAACGAATCATATGCTGGAAGGCAGTCACGAGTTCAACATGACAATATCGAGCACGGCGATTTTAAACCAAGTAAAATGCTATTTAATATTAGAATAAAACCAATAATAGTTTGGATCAAATATTATTATATTTCCTAGTCAATTTCATTTATAATCGATTATAAAGCATTACATGAAGATTATGAATCCTATAGATAATATTATAATAATCTCTCATAAACATATTTTATATAATTAATAGTTTTTTCGTTTTAATGTTTAATTTTTATGATCCATAATTATTTAACACTGTTTATAATTTTGAAGTGCATACTACAAATTAATACAAAAAGCAGAATAATACTAATTAATGAACCTAATACATTAAACAGTCAATGAAACAACATTTTTTATTACAGCATCTTTGATAAGTATACAGTCCTTCTAACCAAGCAAGAGACTGGGTGGACGTGTGCAGAGGTCGCAAATTTTGATTATATGTATACGAAAATTGTGTACTTAAAACCAAATCAAAGCAGGGATTATGTATCTTCAAGAGAAAGTCGGCGAGATGTATATTATGTAAATGTCTATTACATGTCAGACCGTAGGGACAAAACACATTAGCGAGAAGTTCTCCCCGTGTCTGGCTCCGCCTCCCATGGTTTCATATTGACTTCTTTTCGCCTGGTTGAAAAAGCTACAATTGCAATCTTGGATATATAGGTAGGTATATAAACAGAGCGAAAACTTTTCGTTCGTTACGTTTCCTCCTTACGATCTGACAAGGAATAAACACGGATGTTACTGCACTTTTCTCCTACATTCGAAAAATGAGACAGACGAGACAGAATTCACCAATATCTCGTGATTTTATTATGTCCACGTCAAAATAACTCTCTGCGATTGGTTCCCGCAAAAACGTGTATTCCGCGACTCATATTTGCTTAGAAGCGCTGTAATTAATATACACTTTTTTTGTTGCGGTAAATTTTGGAATTCAGAATGTCATATATAATTCAATCTACATGTATTATAACAATTCTAAGGTCACAAGAAACACTGTCCTTTTGGAATTTGGAATAAATTAATGTTTTTATTAAGATACAATTTGTAATCGTTTACAAAGACCAATTTTTTTACTTCATCTGGTTTTACAAATGCTTTCAGGTAAATCTTTCATTTTCCTTGAAATCTTAATGCTTGAAAACCAATTATCACTATCTTTATTATTTATTTAGGTAATTAAATAAATTTTCTTCATCATTGACTACGCGTTTCATTTAATTGCAATGTAATAATTAACTTTCGTGTTCATTTCAATTTAATTGCTTTTTGTTTTAATTCAACTAATCTAATTTGCATTACATTTGGTTGATCATGTACCGATTTAATTGATTACTATGTTATATAGTTTCTTCTTCTATTCTTAATTATTTATCGTATTTAATATTTTCATATTTAACAATTACGTAAATTAGTTGTTATATTTTTCATATTCAGTTTAGTGTGATTTTCGCAATTTCTACGAGCTTTTAAATTTTTATTACATTAATTCATTATAAATTGAATCGGGTAAAATAATTAAAATTTGCAATTAAAATGCGTGATTTAATTTAATTTTAATTTTTTTTTTCGATTTACATCTATTTTTATAATTGTAAAATTCGTATTTTGTACAGTTTTATTGGAATGTTTGGAAGTATGTGCATATAAGAACGAAATTATTATTACATTTAAAAAATTTGGGAACAACTACAACAATCAGTTAATTTATTAATTTAATTAATTTTAAAGTTATATTGTTAATCTTTAGATTAACTCAATCTTGCTAATTTTTATTTTGTTTCCTTTCCGGTCTTTTCATTATACTTTCTTAAAATCCATAAATAAATTAATTTTTTATTCGTGCAATTGATTAGTTTTATATAACGCATTAATTCTAAACATTTATTTAACAACCCAGCAACAATGTGCAAATTTTATATTTTATTTTTATAAAACTGTTTATGAAGTTTTAGAACGTTGTTTTCAATTGTGACAGAAAGAAAACTGAATTCAGATTCATCGTCAACTTTTCTTATTTGTGTAATTTTTACAAGCAAATATTTCTTTTATTCCTCGTGCATGAACTTTTATATTGTACTGTTTAATATGCGAGTATTTATTTTAACTTTCTTCAAAATGAAACAATTTGTTTTTTTATTATTTCAAAACAAAAATTATTTTCTTATTTTATAATTACATTCAGCGATTTTTCAATGTCAGATTTCTTTTTATTAAATTAATCGTGTGTCTGTGTGAGTGTGGGTGTGAATAAAATTAAAGTTGGCGAAAATTCAAATATGGGTTTTTCAAATTAATTTAATTTACATATAAAATAAATCAATAGGGATTCGCATTTTGATCGGAGAGTGGAAATTGTACAGAACATAAAAATGAAATTAATGTGTTTTCCACTTTCAGATCAAAATTACAGTCACGATTGGTAAATGGTCGGAAAGTTGTTCTTTCAGAGGCCGCCCGTGAGTGATTTTAAAAGTTTTGCTACTTTTGCTTCTAGTTTGGCTGTTAGTAAATTCATAAATGGCCATTTTGTCTATTTATGAATTTCTGACAGCCGGCTAAGTCAATCATATTACATCAGTCAACGAAATGAAATTGACACGTTTCATTGCATTACTTATCGTATGCTTAGGTTACATTCAGCAATGTTAATTAATAGTTTTTAATAAATATGTGTCATTTACCCAAAAACAAATTCTTCAATGAAATGAAAAAGTATAGTCGTAGAAAACGTATTGTGTCTTTTTACAGCACTCGACTCACACTAACCTGGATTTTACATTTGTTTCTCACAAATATTAATGTAAATTGGGATATGTTACAAAAAGTACATATAGTTTACAATTGTAGCAATCTTGTTCATGTCATTAGATCTAGGGTAACAACATTGTACATCACTACATATGTTTACAGGATGTCTCATTTTTAAAGTCCAATATTTATTCATAAAATTGAAAATTATAATTCGTAGTATTGTAGGCTTCGCTAGAATGTTTACACTCTGGCAAAAATATGTCGCCTTCTGCTAATAGAGAGTTCATGCAAGACGTATTTTTGATTGTCTTAACACGACAATCCAAGGTCAGACGCTCTGCGCATGCTCTCGTAACAAAAAGACAAGACGTGTTATTTCATTTCTCAGTTGTTTCGTGCTACGTTATTAGTTCACGTGATTTGAGTTGTTTTGTCAAACGTACCCTTCCCTCATCTCGGACTTCAATTTTTAGCCGCAAATAACGTACTGCACGTAACTTCATACAAAAACTCTCTAATAATGCAGGAAGTTAATTAAAAAACTTTTAGCAGCCGTCTTATGGCACTATAGTTTTTTAAATTACATGTCCAATTCTAGGTTCTGGCATCTAATAACGAATGCAATTGAAGATACTTCACATGACAAGTTTAATATTATATGCGACTAGTTTTGCGACAAACTGGTCGCATCATCATCCTACCTACACACATTTTTTCAATAGACATTTGATATTATTTAATACCACCAACCATTGTAAATCAATACTAATAATACTATTGATACTTGCAGTGCCTGATGATGCGGCCAGGTTGTGGCGAAACTAGTCGCATATAATATTAAACTTGTGATGCATTCGTTGTTAAATAAATTCTGTTCATTAGTAATTTCTGTAAACTAAAAATGGTTAGCCATGTTAGACATCGTAAATGGATATATCCTACCTACCCGTTTATTTTTCTATTTTATTTGTATGTTTGGTATTATCAATACATTCATTAAATATCGTATTACACATAATATTTGTATTTTAATTAATATTTATAATTTTCTTAATAATATTTATAAGGCTGTGTTTTTATTGTCTTACGTTTCGCTAACCTCATAATAGTAACATATTTTTATGCTATTTTTCTACAATACTTTTAACGATATCCGCGCTTATTGTAATTATATAACTACAATACAAACTCTACACGAAATTCGCGCTTGCTTGTAACATAAATTTTCTTAACCTTAAAAATATCACTCAAAAAATTGCATTGATAATAGTTTCTTAAAATAAAACAAGATTGGCACCATAGGTCTCTTAATGTGTTCATAAATGAATTATTCAGAAGCAAACTTTAGCCCCAGAAAAATGTAAACGACCTAGTCAAAACCATCTAGTCAAAAACGATGCATTAATTTGAACTGTGCCACATTTAATAAACATAAACAATACCTAAATTTACGCTAATCAGGAATTTTGTTTGCTTCGGTCGACTGTAGTTAATGTTATAGGAAAGCTCTTAATATCTTTTTATCAATTTCTAAAAAAGCGGTACAGTTAATTTTTTCAATATTCAAAAAAACACATGAATATAAAGTCCATTATATGCAAGCATTGGATATATTCTTTTTTTATTATCGTTTTTTTTATAGAAAATTCAACATCTATTTTTATAATGCCAATCAAACATCACCGCCATCATTAATATTCGAATAGCTTCGTTTCATATTTATGGGACGGCTAATAACAATTTCTAGTCATAACGTTTATTAATCTTATATTGGAATATTATTATAAATTATGTAATAAAAAATCCTGCGCAAATCTTAAACATTAATAACGAAATTGTCTTTTTTGTGACTTAGTTGTTAGTTAGATCAGTATTCACAACCAAATATTTCCACTTCGTGTACCGGAGATACACGAGCTTTTAAATCAAATTAGTAATTGACTACTATAATCGTTGTTCAATGTAAATAAAGTAGAATTAATTTAGGATTCAAATGTGATACGTAATGAAGTCATATACGATAGGAAATATTTTTGTACCAACTAAATACTAAATAATCAATAATCGAGTATGTATAATGCCCGTATGTGTGTTTTTGTTTTTGGTAATATTAGTACATTATTTGATTATTTGTATCTAAATACGGGCATGAGGAACGTACAACAACGGATAATGAGCGACTAGGACTAGGCAAACGATGAGACTTAGTACTTGCTCGGACATTCTGGAGGATTTAGTGGACCGAACACGTTCAGCTCGTACATGCTGGCGAAGATGATGAATATCAAATACCATACCATTAGAACGATGCCGAGCTTCCGGTCCAGCTTCCAGCCGTTCATGTGCACAGCAACTACCAAAAATACTACGGTCGATAGTAACGAGAGTGTCGAGTAAGTCAGACCTAAATGAAAAACAAAACAAAAATAATTTATATTTTACGATATCACATTGGATCATAACAAGGGTTTGGAACCCGAACGAATATCGATTCCACTACTAACGAGAAAATAATAACGTTTCGTAATTACCGGTAACTCTTTTACCGGTAAAAAAAATTAAAAATCGTTTGCATTCAAATAAATTATTTATTTACATTTTACTAAGAGTATTAAAAGTTTAAACATTTATTTTTATAAGTGAATTTTAACATAGAAATATCAAATGCCATGCGCGAAGTAACGTTATTAAATTACAGGTAAACGGAAGAGGTCACCCGTAAATGAAATAAAATTTTTATAGGTTCCCGTATCGGTAAAAATAACGAAAATTCAAAAATAATAACGTTTGCCGGTATTTTTACCGGTATTATTTACCGGATCCAAGCCCTGATTATAATACAATGAACCAAAGGCGCCGACTTGTGGGCTACAAGGGTGCACGTGCAACCCACGGCAAAATCTATGGGTGGATTGCATGGCAACCCACATAGGAATATAAGTTTACCAAATATAAGTGAACTGTAAAAAGATCTTGGGAAGAGGAGGAGAAGGGAAATGAACATTGCAACTCCGAGTGAGAACTTTTCGCTGGCGAGAAGTTATATAGTGACATCCTTGTCTATTATACTTGCCAAATGGTAATGTCGCTCTATTTATAAATATACAATCCATTGGTACAGTTATAAATTTCTCAACCAGACGAAAAGAAGGCGGAGCCAGCAGGGCGACAACTTTCCGCTAATGTGTTTTGTCCTTACGGACGGACATGTAATAGACAATGATGTCATATACTTCTCGCCGACTTTCTCGCCTAGTTATAAAATCCGGGACCAGAATAGAATAGAACAGCTCAAGACAATTTCTAAGTTTTTCGTTGCTTTGGTAATAAGACAAACATATACCTTTACTAATAACATTAACATGTGAACCGGGTTTAATAATTGCTGTTTGTATGAACCAAGGAAGTCCCAAACAAACCAGAATATCAAACACATTGGAGCCGACAGCATTTGAGACTGCCATATCACCATATCTGCACAAAATTGAAGTAATATATAATAACATATTATACAGTGGTTCTAAGCAAACATGAGGCCAGGAAAAATGTAAAATAAATTAAACATTTTTGCGGTAGTCAACCGCAAAGTATATAATTTTGAGGCGAACACTTAATAATAAAATCGCAAACACACCCACTAAGTCTCTTGTTTGCTTAGAAGGACTCTAGATAGAGTATTACCCTTCTTTGATAACCGCAATGCTCGACAATGCATCGGGAACTGACACGCCGGCAGCCACAAACGTCAATCCCATAACAGTATCGGGAATTCCCAGAGTGCTTCCTGTAATTTGGCATCACCATTATGGCCTAATATTATAGCCAACAAGTAAACCTAATACCCATTTACCTATTATAGTGATCATCCAGACCATGAAGTACGAATAAAATGAAATCCACATCATCGAAATACAAAACGTAAATGGATACCAATTCTTATACTGCTCGGATTTGCAGTCGGGTATCGTTTTCCGGCACATATAGTGAATTGGAAGAACAATGTACCACGTTACCAGTTCCAACATGCTAGCTTCTACAATTAACATCATTCATTGAAGCAACATTTACAGTGTAGAATAGTTAGTTCATTATTTGCACATATAATGGTTACGTTTACACCAGAGGGAGTTTGGTGGACTGACCTGTGCACTGACCCAAAACCGACCTACTTCTCTTTTAACGTCTACACCGACAACCGACCTATAGTAAAATATAGTCCTGACTTTGGTCTTCTTAAAATATAACTATCTCCATCACGTACATACCTGTTTCAATTGAAAATTCAAATATTTAACCTGAAACTTTTTTGATGTCAGCTAACGCTAGCAATTACAACCAAATTCATGTCGGTAAACTAGATTACAAAGTCACTTAGGTCACTTAGGATTAAGGTCGGACTAAATTTAGGTTAGTCCACGAATAAAAATGGACTGATCTATACTATTTAGTCCTTGTTGATGATATTTTTCACCGCATGGACTAAATTCATTTGGGTCGAATTTAGTGTATAGGTCGCGGACCAAAGCTACGGTGTAAGCGTAGCCTATGGCAGCTAATTTACCAGGATTTTGTGCAAGTAAATTGTAAATATGTAAACAATTTAAACATTAAGAGGTACCTGTTGGTTTAAGTAAAGGATCCACGGGTGGTTGACTCGAATTATTTTCTTTAGGTCGGTAATAACTTGGTGCCACAACTGGTGTAGGTTGTGGCTGCTGCTGCGGTTGTGCCGATACGGGTTCCGTTTGGACTTGGTTCAAGCTGGGACCGCTCAATGTGTCATCGTAACCTAGCCCAATGCAATAATATACATGTTACATGTTGGAACAAAGCAAATCACGAAACATATCTAAAAAAGTGCATGCGCCATGTGGTAGACTAAGCAGTGCCACAGATTTGGACTTAGTTCAAGCTGGGAACGCTCAATGTGTCATCGTAACCTACAACATACAACGACATGTAACATGTCGGAACAAAGCACGCAAATTACGCATTACGCATATTAAGCAAGAAACCTAAAGTTCAAACCTTCAAACAAATCTAAAGAAGTGCATGCGCCATGTGGTGGACTTAGTAATGCCATCTACTGTAAGAAATTGTTCGGTTCTTAGATATCTTACTGGCCGAACTAATAACTTTCCTGTATATAAGAATTTTCCTGTAGGTGTACACTGTGCACCCATACAGCACAGCACTACAGAGTGTTTTTTGCTGGATTAGTAAAAACTAAATTACTGCTTGAAAAACCTCACTAAAGATGAAAATTCTCTTTAGGAATGCATATTATAAGCAAGATAATTTTAAGACAAATTTAGTGTTAATTACTAATGGTTGGGTGTTAAACTTGCGCTAGCACTAGCATATACAGCTTTAGTGGCATAAATGGGCAAACCTTGTTCGGTGCTCTCGAGATTTTTGTCGGGGCTACCATAACTTGCACGCTTTTTGCGTTCTTCGTCAAGTGTTTTGTAGTTGACGATCCCGGAACTCTCTTCCGGCGTTGGTAATTTGAATGGTACTGGTAAAGTATGTGCCCATGCTTCCAGCAACGGATTGAAGTGCAATGCAATGCAATAGACGACGTACATTATGAGCATAAATAATGACTCGCTCCTTAAAGAAGAAAATGAAAAATAAAATGTGTTATATGCAACTAACAGAAGCAAACATGAGCCCCTTCTTGAAATGTGATGTAAAGTAGGAATTAGTGACGAGCGAGCTTTTGTCCAATCACGTAGTACAGGTAGGGACAGTCTGGACAAAAATGATTAATCAATTTCAATTGAGACATATATGGATGTCACATTTATTAAATATAAGTGGTAAATTTTGCTCCGACTGTACCAACTCCACTAGAGTGACATTTAAATTGCTTAACAGGAATCTTACTTGCTTCTGTCGACTGTACTTACATTTAATTAGTAAACATCTTACCAAGAGATGGTGTCGTTGTAAATCGTGAAGAGCATGATTAGTATAGAGAGGGCGTAGAAGAAGCAGTCGCGCACTAGCGGCCACCAATTTAGATAGCTGATGGTGGATGTGCAAAGGGCACATATGGAAATTACAAACATTATATTGAAAACGGCCGATCCTATCACGCCTGAAACTCCTGAAAATTATACAAAACGAGACATGAATTATTCGTCCATATTTGTAGATCAAGCAGCTAGGAGAAATCATAATGTTTAAATATAAAATACATATATCTGAGATTATACATAAAGTCGAAACACCAAATTCATTGTACCGCAGGGAACTTCCCGATTCGGGACTCAAAAAGGTTATTTTATGGCTTTTTCCCAAACACATTTGCCCGGCTCGGTCCCACTCATGGTTCAAGCACGGTCCACAAACTTGCATTTTATGGCCTGTTGGCCAAATCCCAAGTCGGTCCCAATTTTAATAAATTTCTATGGCGTCCTTTTCCTACTAATTATTTGTTAAAATTTGCAAACTTGCAAATGCTGCCAGTGTCACATTCGGTCCCAAACCATTTTATGAGTCTAAAAGTTGTAATTTTATGACACACAAATTCGATCCGGTTTTTAGCAGGTAGTATTTAGGTATAAATGGTTAAAATCAAACCGAGCCAAACCAAGTACGTTAAAACAAAGTACGTTTTGTGTGTTTACAACAACCTCTCGTTAACCCCAATAAGGACTAACCTTATTGCAACCCAAACCGAACTGGGTATCTATAACCTAATAATTTGAAAAATGCGTTTGGCGTTATGTCATAAAAAAACTTTTTTTTGGATCGAATTTGTAATTTGCCGCAAATGCTATTATATATTTCTATTTCCTAATCCCAACCTTTTCTGACCTAGTGTCTGGACTACTAAAAATTATAATTAAATATTTTTCTTATTATTTTAATTACTGGATTATTGCAACATTTAAAATTGTAATAAATACAGTCGGGACCAACATGAGCTCTTCCAAGAACCCAATATTCTACATGTTTGTGCAATAAAGTACGGCCCGAGATAGTGTCAATAAAATTTAAAAATTTTAAATCATAAAAAATAATAAAATCCTGAGTTGGGTTCTGACTTTTGTTCCGACTTTCGCTAGGAAACTTTATGCATGATATTATGTAGTTTGGAAGTCAATACTAAGGATGCTATTCTGCAACTGTCTATGGCTATTGTATTATACGTATTCTCAACAAAAACCTCACAACTTTGCGACTATTTACACTACGATTTCGTAGAACTCGCGGATCGTAAAAGTATTTTGATCGGAAAATGGAAATGAGATTTATATAGATATGTTTTGATAACACTAATTCTTGCAACGAACTAGTTGTGGATAAGGTCGGAAAGTTGTGCGGTGCGAATTTAACGCGCCGATTTTTTTAAGAATTTAGTATAATGAGGAAATATGAAGAGTGGTAACGGTTTTATTGAGACACAATATTGGTATATTGTCACCAACGATAGTTATGTCAAGTTTTATGATGAAATCAGCGCAAAAGAGGTTTAAGAAAAACCTCTCCACATCAAATATTTATATTCCTACTTGAAAGATAATAGGATAACTTAACAAGTATAAAAAATGAGAGTGCCAAATTTCATTGGGAAACTCGAAACGAATTCCCCGTAGAACCACCTGTTTTAGCAAGATAATAAGGACAGTTTCAGAGTGGAAACATGCTGATACATATATTGTCTCACAACGAATAAGTGTGCCAAATGTCATTGGGAATATCGGAACGAAACAGATTGCCTTTTCGTGAAAACGAGTCCCTTCCATAATTTTACTTTCCGATACTACCGAGGGTATGTATAGGAAAGTATCGGATTCACCCCAAAAATTCAATGTCCGGTTTTCGACGGATCTCCACGAATCTCGATCCCCTGACTCCGAAAAAATGGTTTTTGGCCTGGTGTCCGTGTGTGTGTGAGTTTGAATGTAGGCAAAAGCAAAAAATCTACTCATATACTCATATACTCTAAAATTATCTACATTTTAGTTCCTATAACATTTTTTCGTAGGAAGCATAGTTTGGCAGATATTAACTCATAAAGTGTCCAATTTGTTGTGAACAAAATTCCAGCCGAATC
>JARJEB010000577.1:0-13160 GCA_030264535.1 Liometoxenus newtonarum
ATTCTGTCACAATTTGTGACGGCGCTGCGTTACAAAGTCACGTCACAAATATTTATTAAAAGAATTATAATCACTTAAGACAGGCTTAACATGTGAGAGTGATGTGAGAGTTGCCTATAAGTGTCTAAAACGAACAAAAAAGACAATAACAAAGAGCAACACAAAAAATGTAAAACAAGATTATATTACACACTTCAAGTTTTTATATCGTTTCATGCCTCCGTTATTTTTCCGATTTTTGTAGATTCATACATGTTCACAAGAAACACGCCGTTCAAAATCCTGTTCACACAGCGCCATTTTCGCTTATCATACAATACAATTCGACGATTTCGACGATTGCACGGCCACGCATCAGACTATATGCGAATATTGCGGAGCCAAAAGCCAGACCAGAAAAGAAACGAAAGAAAGAAAATATGAAAATGCAAATTGGACAAATCGTTTCCGCGTTTATGTTCCGGTTCGGGGCTTTGTACAGACGAGTACAACATCTCTTATGCCGTCTGGTGTAGTCTATTTCGATATGATTCTACAACTTTTTATATTGTTTCTTGTACACGGTACTTTTTTATTTATCCTTTTGTATTATAAGCGAACCAATATCGAGTTATAGCTGCAACTTTACAAAATTCTGCATGTTTTCTAATATAATTTTGAATAAAAATGAAATAGAAATGGTGCCAGCACACCATCATAGGACGATGGAAAATTGGCGAAAACCGAAAAGTTTAACATTTCCTTGTGCGGGTTGTCGTTTTTTTTTGGAAATGTTATCATTTCGTTTCATATCAAGGAGAATTCCCAGTGGAGAAGTTGGAATGTGAATGGCTTACTTGGTGTTGATTTTATGTTTCTTTCTTTTAGCCATCTTGTGAAAATATGTTTTTGGACATTAAAAAAAAAAGGCTTTCGAGGATCAGCTCGAGCCGGTTTCGTTTACCTTAAATTTAAATATTAAGGGAACCCTTTCGTAGTCCGGATATTTGGAACTGTGTCGATCGATTTGTCACTTTTATTATTAGCAGGACGATCAGATCACACACGATCTAATATAGTGTATAAACTGAAAGAAGTTATTTTTCTTTTTTATGGTCCTCCCTGGTTCTTTGCGCTTATACACAGTTCTTTTATATTGCCGGTTCGTTTTCTTTTTGTATCCTTGTGGTCGGTCGTTTCCTCACAAAACAGGAACACGACTTTTAACACCGGAACACTATAAAAGAGATATCGCTAGTACTTAATTGAGATTTATGTCCCTGATGTGCCGATGCGCGTTCCACACTTATTGCCAAACTTTTCCCAGTACAGTATTGATGCCTCATTTCCTCATTCTTCTTAATTCTAGATATTCTGATATAACCAGAAACTTTCATACTTCCCTTTTCTTCTTTCTTTATAAGATCAAAACAGAAATTTTCTGTCCTTTTAATCCCAAGAAATGAATTGGAATTGTCCCAATATTTCGATTTAATATGAGTAATAATGCTTGTGTTAAGGTGACAATATCAATGTATCTAATACGAATTGAAGTCTTGAATATGAAAGAAGAATTTGCGGTTGGATCATAGCAGAGGGGCTTGTGAGTGTGATGCGTGACGGCGTAACGAAATCGAACCACGGATCCCTCGTATTACACTATAATGGGCCATTTGCCCACCTACAATGACTTGCTTTATCCAATCATTTTCTATACAAGCACGTGCACACGTACGTGTATGACCAAAGCAACGTCCACACCATCCCCGGCCCTCATATAGATTCATCGTCGGCAGCGGTAACGGCGGCGGCAACGTTTGTGTCGACTCGAACTTTGCGATTGCGAATTGGGTAGATTGGTTGGACGTTAGTTGCGACGTGCCGATATCGTCTTTTAATCTTCTCCGATGTACATGTTTCATGCTCTAATGGCTCTATCAAACCCGTCTCTATCGCAACTTGAATCGTTTTCGGCGCTCTTAGAGAGTGATAAAGTGTAAATTTACTCAAGAGAGACCTCACGGTCACATCCTCAAATCGCATCCGCACCATGACTTGAATCATAATATATATAATAATTTTTTGTATAAAGAAACTTTAAAAAGGACCCATCCCCCCATGGCCATGACCAATTTGACCTTCAAATGGAACAGCTGATCGGCAGTAAGATGGCGTACAAATTTCGTTCGAGTTCGTGTTTTCGTTTGCGTAGGTACACTAACTCGATTGAAATGCAGTTTGAGCCTTGGAGGTGCAGAGGTGTACCTCTTGTAAATCCAACGTGTCGTTGTTACGTCACACACGTTTCATCAACGTTGATGAAACTTGGAACATTTTGTTGATGGAAATAACTGAAAATTTGAAATTGCTCATATTATGTAATGAAAAATATATTTTTGGTGGTTTACGACCATGTGAGACACAGTGTATAATTGGAAATTCTATTATAATGGAATGATATTGGCTGTTAAGATGTTGCTTGTTAAAAGTTTCTCAGTACATTTCTATAAAAATAAAGACAGCAAATATACTACATTTCAAACAGCGTGTATCGTATCTTGCAAGCAATTTTAAAATCTTTCTTAAGTGTCTCTACTCTCTTCATCTGTAACCATAAAAAGCGTTGCTACCCTTAACAAACTATACCTACCTAACATTGGGCTTTGTTGTTAATTAAACCATAAAATATCAAAATTACTAAATAAATAAAGAACTTGTCGCCGACACGTGGAATGCACGAACGTATGCAAGCGTAAATTAAAACTAAAATATTCATGTAAACAATTACGATGACGCATTAAAATTACGCTTATATGAGCAGTAATGTTATTTCGAGTTGTTGTGCATTGCGCATTTCATTTACCTATTACCAAAGTTATTAAACGGGGTATTTTAGCGCTGCGCAATTTTTTGATGTAACTCTGACTATGAATTTTTGGGTGCGCAATTTTTGACCGTAAAATTGCGCATCTTTCAATGTTTGCTTTCTGTAAAACATATACGGCAAATTGTAAATGTTGGACAATGCGCAACTTTTGCCTCCCACATAATACAAAATTGCGCATTTCATTTACCTATTATCAAAGTTGTAAAATGGGGTATTTTAGCCCTGCGCAATTTTTTAATGCAACTCTTTGACTATGAATTCTTTGTTGATAAATTTTTGGTTGCGCAATTTTTGATCGTAAAATTGCGCATATTTTAATGTTTGCTTTCTGTAAAACATATAGATACGGCAAATTGTAAATGTTGGACAATGCGCAACTTTTCCCCCCAACATAATACACAATTGCGCATTTCATTTACCTATTATCAAAGCTGCTAAATGAGGTATTTTAGCGATGCGCAATTTTTTGATGCAACTTTGAATATGAATTCTTGGTTGCGCAATTTTTGATCGTAAAATTGCGCATCTTTTAATTTTTGCTTTCTATAAAACATATACGGCAAATTGTAAAAGTGGAATAATGCGTATTTTTCCCCCAACATAAGAACACTTGAAGGAATTACATCGTGTGAACTAATGCTTTAGTTTAGACTGTGCAGTCATGAAATGTGAACAGAAATCAGTCACTTCACATCGTTCAATTTCTACCAAAATTTGCAGGAAAAATTGGAATAAACATGTAACCGAGTAGTTTTCGAAACACCACGCACAATCTTTTGATTTTTCCTTAATCGGCGTCTCAATTATTCTGAGAGCAAAAGGAAATACTAAAATATTCCTAATTATGTCACATTTTGGTATTAAATATGTGCTTTCTATTATTACTCAAGCTACATTTGGTATTTTTCATTCTTTTCTTTATTCCTTTTTCAAGTTCATGCCGTTCATGGCATGGTGGTTGCTGGATATTTGGTTTGGTTCGTTGAATGCTTTTGCTTTTACTTTTGCTTTTAATACTGAATTTCTGAGAGCTGAATCCGACCGATATTTGCGTTGAACATTGAGCATCGATATGATAGAGAGAGAAATAGAGACATATAGACAAATACAAAAAATAAACGTGGCGAAGCCAAACTTAATTTCACATGTCAATTCATTTGCATACTATTTTTTGTAACTATATCAGTTGGTTATCACAATGCATGATCCATCATGTTTTATAGCTTCTCAATTGCTCTTTGACCTTTATAGCTTTTCAAAAATTTGATATTACAAATGATGAACATTCTTTGCATTAAAATTTTATTTTTAATAATTATACTCGATCGGTTAATTTATTCAAATATTTACTACATATCTATATTAAATATAATTAATTATTATTTATTCATATAGAGACTACTGTCATTGAATATATTAAACTTAAAATGAACACATAAATTCGTGTTCGCTGAACTTAGTACGATACAAATATTTTGGTGAACTCTATGTTGTCCAATCGTTGCAGCTTTCAATTAAAACAACTTTTTTTTTCGTAGATAACACATTTTGTGTTTACGCAATGGAATTGCAAAAAGCAATATGAAAATGATGGCATTATGTATAAAATTATTAACCAAAATAGAATATTCATTCCCTATTGGTCGTTTCGTTTTGTTGTAAAATAATCACAGATTTTAATTACTAATTTAATTTATACAGACAGATAAATGCATATGTTTTGTGCATCGTTGTTCTTTTTTTGTTAGGTTATGCAAAAATATACTGAATGATCTAGAAATTTAAATATATTTAGGTATATTACAGATTTGCGTATATTTTCAAAGCAAATTTTTGCAACTTTATTTTCACGGCCATTATGAATTTAAATAGCTAGAAAATTGGCAATTGCCGACCGAAATTTTAGGCACTGCGGAGCAAAAGTGAAAACTACTGCTGAAAGTTATAACATGCACCAGCCAAATAATTTTGAAACAAACATATGTCATGTCACTGTCTGTGGCAGTTTTGTGTTAAAATCATGTTGCAAACATTTAATAAGTTTCCGATTTATTTCATAATATTTTTTTTATAAGGGATGATATTTTCAGAAAATCAATATAAAATAAAATTCGTTAAAAGAAATCTTGGAAATGTTTATTTTCTTTTTTTTTCTGCATTTTCCAATTTGATGGTGTTATTTATTCATATCATCATAACATATTTGACTCGATTGTTATTCATGTCTATGTATTGTGCTAAGTGCACTTATGTATGAACTCACACTTACGACTTACACATACGCGTATCGCGATAATATGTTTTTGATTAAAAGTGTGCATTAAAACGTCGTCATAATTCACGTTCGCCGCCCTCGTAAATAAAATTCACGTTCACACTTTTGCATCTCCTTTTTTTGCTATCCGGATGTGTTCTTTTTCTCCTATGCTTTGTCCTAATATACCCAGTGTTTCAATTTTCAACATTTTATGATAATTGATAAAAATTAATTATTGATGTAAATTTAATAAAAGCAAAATCTTATGCGTCAAGTCAAAGAGTGAAAAATAGCAAAATTTACAATATCCTCCAACAGTAACTACGAAATCCTATATCTGTATCAAAAGCCAAAAGTTTTATTCGCCATATTTGCCAGTTGAGTAGTTAAATTGATTTATTGTCGATGTGGGAAATTACTACGAGGATGAGGATGCGAATTAATGTCTTCAACCCAACTATTCATATATTTCACTTCCTTTGTATTTTCATTTAGGATATTTCACACCAAAAATGAACATAGTCTACCAACACAACGAACGTTACTTGACAAGCGACAGCACGAATACAAGCGGGGATACACGACCATTGACAAGTGACAGGAACGTGGACAGAACAGAGACACGACAACTAGCGACGACTGTGAAGTTAATTTTCTCAAATTATTCAAATGTGTTATCTTTTCGATCAAACTCTGAAAACTAAGTTTTCAGTTAATCTCCGGCTAATTCAAATTAGGACATTAGATGAGACATAAATATACAAATATGTCAATCTTGTGCTTGTGATGCAACCGTCGAACCAACATAATTACTAACATCAGTCGGAGGTCCCATTCCACTCGTTTTCATTAACATATTCGCATATTCTCGTTTTGCATCATTTTGTCATCCTCTCTGCTCTGCCTATTATCAATATTCCATCAATATAGAATTGAACAACACACATACATCAGTGAAATATTACGTCCATATCTATATTTATTGGCGAGCTACTAGTGAACACAACGCATTTTGATATTTGAAGGGTATATGCGACATGCGAAGCATTGATAGATATTGATAGCGTTTGTATCTGTTGAAGATACGCAGTCATATCGTTTTTCTCTGCTGTGATTTGCCTTTTGCATAAAGGCGGGATCACACTTGCGATATTTGCCGATTGTTGAATATTTGACATAATTTATGTTCAAGCACATAAAGCTTCGCGTACACTAGGCCAGACAGACCGGAACGGCACACACCAGACTGCCATGGTCTGCCGGTAGCTCAGCACACAATTATAGCCGATGCCGGTGTCTGCCGGTCGGTACCTGCCGTTCCGGCCGCCTTAGTGTGCGCGATCCATTACTTTGCATTTGACAAACATTATTAGTATTCTTAACTCTCCGAATGCCAAACGTGTGGTTCCGCCTTAATATACGCGGTACTTATACCTATATTGTCAATATAAAGCATATGCGACATGTTACGTTCGAATATATAACTT
Organism: Liometoxenus newtonarum; assembly: GCA_030264535.1. Lineage (NCBI taxonomy): Eukaryota > Metazoa > Arthropoda > Insecta > Coleoptera > Staphylinidae > Liometoxenus > Liometoxenus newtonarum. The sequence goes on from JARJEB010000577.1 coordinate 6,611, forward strand.
TGATAAACGTCTCGCGTATACGAATCAATCATGCGATTGTAACACCATTGGTGTAACGACGTCATCAATGTCTGTTGCTGGTTCCAACGGTTAGCCACCCTATATGCTAGTGCCATCAATTTGACAATCTGACACTTGCAGATGTTGATATATGTATACCATACCTACAAATATGAATTGTGTCCTATCGGTCGTATGCACGCGTCGTTCGCTCTTGGCTTGGCTTTTGGCGAAAATTTGATTTGCATTACCTAATTGCTGATTAATGGTTATATTCTGTCTTATAGGTACTTACATATACAACGATTAGATTAGATTAGCCTTATCAGGGGAAAATATTAGCAGAATTTTGAAACCGCGCAGCTGTTTGTGACAATATTATGTTTTATTAATGAGAAATATAATGAGACAATCCAGAACAGCTGTTTTAGAGCCGATTAATATATCTTCATTTCACTCGACTGCACACCACCTGAACTTGGACTGTCACAGTCATCCACATTTTGATCTTTGGGGATAACATTGAGCAGCCAGCTTTAGACATCATATTTTCATCCAGGATCAAGTGCAATTTGGAGGTTATTACATTTGGTCTCGTTCGCAGATGACATTGACAGCGTTCAGGATTAGGCATTCTAATAACCTCCAAATTTCGGTTGCTCGTGTATGAAAACATGATGTCCAAGATTGGCTAAACACATTATTGGTTATGTTCATCCTCCACGAGCAAAACTTTGACGCTTGTAACGTCATATTAGAATGCCTAATTAACATTAATCCTATATAACCTATAAAAATATTATCTTTTGATAATAAATCAATTCGTAAACATTTGGTTCGTTAATAAATCGCAAAACCAAAATGATTTACGATCGGGCAAAATCTAATTGCTATATTTATATTTAGACTTACACTTTAAATGATTTACCGTTATTTATACATTGTTAGCTGTTTGGGGGCAACATTTCCTCAAGAATAGGCACAAGCAACAGCCTCGTTGAAGACATTAAGTCAATGGAAAGAACGCGTCGAAGAAGAATAAGTATAGAAGTGGCGAGAAGCGAACAGATGCTTAAAATGTTATCTGAAATTCCTAAATTACTTGAAAGCGTTCCTTCCATGGAACACGATCATTACTATGTATAGGAATTACGCAATTAATGTTGGCACGCTCAAGATGTTCCACTCGATTCCGTTTAGAATTTGGGGGGGGGAGATTGGGGATGATGGCCTGGCCTTGGCAACGGTTTTGGTTTTTCCCCCCTTCCACGCAATTTAAACAGTACAACATCTGAATTACAAAATATATAGGTATTTACTGATTTTCTGTACGACGAAAAAAATTCAAGAAATAAAAGTTAAATGTTTGAACTTTTGCATTATCAACTTGTACAAAAGCGATTCCAAAGCTAAATTTCGCAATTGAGCTCTTGGCTATTCTAAACACTTGTATCAATACTCGTAAAAGTTAGCCAGTTTTTTTTTTCTGGATAGGCTTTGCCTTTGAGTATTTGAGATTGAAGATTGCTCCCACCGAATCAGGATAACAAACGTCCAAAGCAAAGTTGCTTACAAAATGTTGTTGCGTAAAGAATGATTTATAACGGACATTTTTAATCTCCTTAATTTCGCATATAATTTATTACCGTCTACATATATTTATATATACGTGCTTTCATTTCCTTCCTGTACACAAACATACATCCTGTTATTTTCTTTTCATTTCTGCGTTGATGAGCGCGTTTTGTGTGCATGAAAACTTTAAACAAATATTTGGAGGAGGAATTTTCTCTTTGATTCTCTTTTCATATGTGTGATTCTATATAATTTTGATATAATTTTGTTGAATGCGGTCCGTTATTAGAGTCCTAGTAGCAGTTCTATAAAATTGTGTGTGTGTGTGTGTGTGTGTGTGTGTGTGTCTGTGTGTGAGTGTGTCTGTCTGCTCTGCTGTTGGTCCGAAGTCATTCGACATCACACAAAGAACACGCACGTATTCATCCGATGATGATCATCAACCACTCACAACTTGGGAAATGCGCTTACAAAAGGCGGAAAGCATGTGGGATGCTTTCGTCCTATTTACGCGCGAGATTGTAATTTCCATCCAATTTCCTATATCTATTTTCCCTAGTATTTTCCCGGAATAGTTACTGGAAACTGGAAATAGATGTACCGAATCTACTATATCTAAAATGCTATACAGAATATTCATATATCGAGTGGCCATGGAGATTTACTTGTTAAAAACTTTAGGTCATGTTAATGGGTCTCCTGTGCAATAGTTTGCAAAGAAAAAATAACATTCTTAATTTGAACTATTTTTAACCCATTCTGATAATTTTTAATACCGGTCATGCTAACCAAAAAAATATGGTAGGCAAAATGGGTTGCATACATAGGCGGAATCAATTACTCAGATCAATAAAATATTGATGTTAATGTGGTTGCCTACAATAAAATTTCAAATTTTTTTACTTCTTAAATTTTTTTTCTTAAGCATGAACTGTATTAAAAGTTAACAGAATGGGTTAAAAATGGTCCAAATTAAGATTGTTATTTTTTTCTTTGCAAACTAGTACGCAGGAGACCCATTAACATGACCTAAAGTTTTTAACATGGGTAAATCTCCATGGCCACTCGATAAAGGAATATTCTGTATATTCTGATGTATTACAAAATTATTTCGTTGAAAAGTAGTTGCATATGATCAGATAATTATATTTTTATTTTATTTGTGTCATAAAATCAACTAAAACCTTCGTCAGACAAAATTGGTAATATTGAAAACAGTGCTGCCAACCACCTCACTGTTTCACTAATTATACAAATTACCTAAGTAGGCTGTATTTCAATTTACTAAAACCTTCGTCAGATAAAGTTGGTAATATTGAAAACAGTGCTGCCAACCACCTCACTATTTCACTAATTATACAAAAATCCCTAAGTAGGCTGTATTTCAATTTGGTAAAAACTTCGTCAGGCAAAGTTGGTAATATTGAAAACAGTGCTGCCAACCACCTCACTATTTCACCAATTATACAAAATTCCCTAAGTTGGCTGTATTTCAATTTACTAAAAACTTCCAGACAAAGTTGGTTATATTGAAAACATTGCTGCCAACCCCCTCATTATTTCACTAATTATACAAAATTCCCTAAGTCGGCTATATTTCAATTTACTAAATACTTCGTCTTAGTTAGACTAATTGCTTAACATACTATTGAATAAATTTATTTATATGTTGCAGGTTCAATGGGTACAACAACAACATGAAAAGAAACGCAAGAAGCGCGATTACACGAATCCGTCTGCCTCGTCACCGTTCGTCCAGTATTTTGGGGCAGTGGCTCCGGGCGCCGGCTCCGCGTCGTCGAACCGCCACGGACAACCGCGTTATCGCGCCGTTCCGGCGCGTGCTTTCCCCGATCCGCTCTTCAAGGAACAGTGGTACTTGGTGAGTATACAAATTACCCATGAATCTATATTATATGATACAAAAGCAGCAACCAGTCTGCTCCAACCAGCCATAGTGACAGTGCATAACTCACACAAAACTTGTCTATCAATAAAAATCTTATCTTTTAACTTTCACAACTTTGTGAACATTTATAAAAGCAACGCATTATTTATTGTGCATAGAAGGCTTTCTGTGTGCTTTTTTTTCAATAGAGTCATATTTAATGCCCGATAACTTCATTGGTCTATAAATTATTTCAATACATAACGAAAACGCGATCCACTTTCTTAAGAACAAAATTTCGTAGGAAAAGTCACAGGATTTTGTTGTTTAGTTGTTTAGTAGTATTCCAATTTTTCTACAGGATTTTGTTGTTTAGTTGTTTAGTAGTATTCCAATTTTTCCGTATAGACAAATTAATTGTTTTTTGCTAATTTGGTTTCCTTTATCATTTTGTTAAAAGACAGCTACATGCGGTTTATTATTTAAAAAGTATTGAAACACTTTGTATAGACTTATTAAGCTTGTACTCTTGCACAAAGGACTTAAAAGGACTTGTTAGGACTCACACGGGTGGACGCTGTAGACGTAGACTGTACGACCGAAAGGGAGCTTGTATAAATAGGGAAAATGAGTTCGGGGAGTAATTACTGGAATACTGAATACTTTATTCATATTCTCTGTACCGAAAATATACATTCGCGAATCGTAATTAAATGCACCCCAGCACTCATATTTTTTTATCTCCCTTTCATAGAATTTACTTGTTTCTCTTAAAATTATACTCGCGATGCTGGACGTGGACTATTATAACACAGGCTTCAAAAAAAATTGTCACACGTTCAAATTAATTCTACATTTCTTTGATTATGTTGACTATTTTACGAAAACAGAAACTTCACACGTTCAAATTAATTGTACATTTGTTTGATTTTGTTGACTATTTTACTTCAAACATTCTCCAATTTCATTGTTTCCGTAATTAATATTCATTATTAATATCACTATTAAATAACTTCACTGTCAAAGGGAGGCCTTGAGTTTGCTAAATATAAAATTTTAGTATAACATTTGGGATGAAAGTTTACTTTTAAAAATTAGATAGAAACCCGTCGTAGCCTCTCTAATTGTCAATAAACATCTATTACTGGAATTGCAAGCATAAATTGTGGATTCCCCTTTATTTTGAAATATTTTCTATTTCTCCGCTTAACTGTTCCAATACTTATTTGACTATTTTTAGTGTGTGTGTGTGTGTGGGGGGGGGGCAACTTGGAACATAATTTTGTGGTTCTGGTGCATTTACAAAACATATAACTGAATCATCAATTGTATAAATTTAGTTATTGTGAATAATAATAAACAATTCAATTTAATTTCAAATTTCACACGCACGAATAATTTTTGTTTAATTAATACTTGTATATACGCTCTAACTCTAAACTATCATAAACTGGATGCTCCAGAAATTATCAATGATACTATTTAATATTTCTATTAAAAAAATATATTAAAATTTTGAATGTTTTATGACAATAATTCGTATAGATGGTACTCAAAGACGATGAACACTTAGGTATCGCGAATTTTAGGTAAATCAGATAAATAGCAAATTCGAGGAATTGGAATGACTAACTAACCGAAAACAACTACTATAATTATACACATGTTCTATATACACCTTTATGAATTTTGTCTATTGAAATTCCCTGTATATGGGGAATCTAACAATTCATTCGAAATGTATTGTTTCGATATTATTCGAATTGGTATACCTGTAGCTATAGAGAATGGATTTGTATGGGTTAGTTTGTCTTGATTATATCCATCAGCAACGAATATGTAAGTAGTTGTAGTAATTCGCATCCACATGGTTGGACATTGCCGATTAGTAACATTGGTAACGGTAACTGATGGTAACAATTTGATGTAATCGACAATTGACCGGCTTATATTCAAATCTCAACCGAGAATTATTTATAGTAAGCCTATTTTAGACGGTCACAAATTCGTTTACAAATCTTATTACAATTGTGATGGCTCTACTTTACACTACTTTACTGTCACAAATAATTGTTAAGAGAATTATAATCATCTAAATCAGGCTCTTAATATTGGACGGGGAAATTGAAATTAACAAAAATAAATAACTATAGTTTGTTTTAAAGCATGTATTGTGAATTACAGTTGTAATTTGAAAGGTAAAATGAAAATAATTCGATGCGGGTAACTGGGTAAGTAATTCCTATCTCCTGTTTCTGATATATTTACGGCACCTTTGAAATGGCCAATCATTCTTAATGGAATTTCAAATTCAGGCTAAACTCCACAAACCACACTGCAAAAACCAAATTTTCAGACTCGTGGGTCATGGATTCGTGCGGAGATAGGTCAAAGTCTCGATCAATAGAATTTTGCATGAACGCAATACTTTCCTTTTATACTATGGTCGGAAAATAAAAATGATGCGAACTGGTTTGTGAGATAATGCGCTTTATTTACAATTCCGTATGGCTTATTTGATATTTCAATTTGGCAATTATTGTAATTGAAAATCCATGCATGAATTAATTTATCTGGATATATCATATAAATATGATTGTTTGCTTTATACCGAAAACAGTTTGTTTAGTCTAGTTGAAAATTACATAATAATTTTTTGTTTATTATTTACCTATCTTTTTAATCGACATTTTTGTGCATTTCACGTTCGCCCTAACAATTATACAGGAATCATTGTAATCAGGGAAGCTTTTTTGTTTGAATAACTAAATAATATTTAATGGTATCACGTCAACTATATGTTCTACTAAGTGCCCAGTTAGATTCCATTGGGGATCTTCCGACTCTTCGATCTTCCGACTCTTCGCACACGAAGATTATTTTTGTAAATAGTACACCTTTCGTACTGCGTCACATACATGTTAATGAGCTTTTACTACATGATTGCAACATCGACTTTGAATTGAGAATAGAACGGTATGAATTATGTCTCTATCAATATAATGGGCTTGTTCCAACAATGCACCAAACTAGTTTCGAACTGTACGACGCATGAGCAGTTTAAACAAAGTACCGCTTTTTTAAAAC
>JARJEB010000579.1:0-10394 GCA_030264535.1 Liometoxenus newtonarum
TAGATATCTTTTTACTTTCTGGCCACATACCGAAGGTATGTAGGCATAAGAAAGTTAGGTGATCATGAAACAAATTAAAGTCTTATTTTTCCCTGATTCGTGGAGATCCGTTGACCCCAGGTCAAAAATCGGCTTTTTGGTCTGATGTGTGTCTGTGTGTGTCTGTGTGTGCTGTGTGTGTCTGTGTGTGTGTGTGTGTGTGTGTGTGTGTGTGTGTGTGTGTATGGGGCGCGTGTGGGTGTACAAAATTGCAGGCAAACCGAGCATCGTACCGGACTGAAATTTGGTATCTGGGAAGCTGTCCCTCCCGATTGAACCTGGAGTAAAAATAAACAAAATCGGCTGGTATAGAAGTCACCTTCACTCGTAGGCCAAAACGTGTAACTCGCTAAATATCGATTGTGGCATAAAAGTATCTAAATAATCTCCGAATTAGTTTTCAATTTCTTGCAAGATTTGCCATTAACATTTCTTGTAGAGCTAATGGTTTAGAAGATATCTGCTACCATTTCAACAATCCAATAACAATCACCGTCATAAGAATAGAAAAATGCTGCTCCCATCACGCTGACACTCTGAATTGACAATATAAACTTCAATATTGAAATTGAAGTTAAATGTAATCGAAATTAAACAATTCCCACTTTACGATCACAGATACTTTTAAAATACACGCGTTCTATGTTATATTCTTATACAACGTAAGTATCTCAACTATACACTTTTCTAATAAAAATTTACAGGTACCTATAGGACAAAAAAACTAGAACATTTATATTCCGAATATACATGCCCTTCATTTTCGGAAAATCCTAAATCGGAAATCTTATCAAAGTTGAAAAGTTATGTTAAATAAAGCGTTTCTACGTTATACCATTTTCTGAATATTTGAGACAAAATTTATCGCAATAAATTGGTTCAAAAAACTGCATATTGAAATTGAAAATTTAATTTTTGGGATGGGCAATTTTCATTCTATTCGAACTCAACGGGAGTAGGTATAAAATCATAAAAATTGATAGGAAAAGAAGGGACCTTAACTTTGAGAAAATTGAAGTTGCTAAATATTGATTTTAGCATAAAACAATCTAAGTATGTATACATACTTATATAATTTCAGTAAGTATTTTTAATTCCTTCGTGGAGTGCTCCACTGCTACTCGCTACTCTCAAAACATTTCATAATGTCGCACTTTTATTCCCTATAATAAACAAATAAAATTTGTTAAACCCACTATTGAAAAGAGAACGCATGCGTACCTATAATCATTACCAGTACACAATGCAGGCATTACAACGTTTCCGGATGGAGTATCCGACAAGGATTTTTTGTTTTTTATCTTTATAAAAATATCTGTAATGCGCAGCCTTGCATTAAAGGCTTCTCTCTAAAAATGTGTTTTGTCTAAAAACAATTTTTAAGCAGTTTTGGCAAGAAAATTTTTTTACACATACGAATGTTTTAGTGCCTTCTTGTACACACCTAGCTTTAAACTTCCGAAAAAATTAATACCACGCCATACTCTTTATTGTTATTAGTTCTGTTTAGGCGTACCTGTATATTTGGAAGAGTTATTTCAGTTATTTTAGATTAGCTTATTCATTTATTGGTAATGTTTTTATATAGTTATATGAGCTACCATTTCCACAATTCCAACACAATCGCCAGCCTAAGCTCATATGAAGATTATAGTTATAATTATTGAAATTGAAGTTAAAGGTCATCGAAATTAAATAAATCGGTACCGGTTCACACCGCACGACTATCCGACCAAGTACCAACTTTCATAAAAATAATATTTATTGGAGAGTGGGCATGATAGTAACTACCTACATTTTCTGTAGTCAATTTACATATTTAGGTCAAAAGTTGTTCGGAAAGCTGTGCGGTTTGAACCTGCACCAAATTATTACCTTTATGTTAATTTAACTGGCCTTTTATAACTGTTCAAACTATATAATCGCGAAATTAATTGAATGGAAACATTGGTTTGGGGTTTTCACCTCACAAAGCACAACTTACCGACCAACGTTTCAAATTTCCTGGAAGTTGTTTATATCTGAAATTTGGTTCACGCGATCGGATTATTCAGCGGGGCGAACAGGAACCGATATTGACAATTAAAATTTCAATATTAAGGTTAAACACAGATGTCAAAGTTTTCGTTAAACACTTTGCTTCTGATAGATTTCGGGAGTTCTATGAAAATTTATGTTTTATGTTATAGCCACACCATTCGATAAAACACAGATTTTATTAGATCTGTTAATGGTCAACTTTGAAGTGAGTTATTGAGGAAACTAAATAAATCGGTGCGTTACAGTCGCACAGCACAACTTTCCGACCATGCCCATTAAGATTCCGTAGAACTTGTCTATGGTAAAAGTAATTTTGTTAGGAAAGTGGAAAGAGTATTCATTACACTTTGATATCACTAAATTTCCGTACCTTTTCAACTTTCCGATCAAAATTACTTCTATGCGGTAGACGAATTCTATACGAAATTGTAATGGATATGGCCGGAAAGTTAATTTTATTTTATTGAAAAATTATCGCACCGATTTATTTAATTTCTAATTTTCGATGACGTTAACGTCAATTTCAATATTTATAACGTTAACCTTCTTACGAACTTTATACACATCCCAGTGTCAGCAGCGTGTGCGAGAGCCGTCGTAGCAATATGCTTATTAAAATATATTCTATTCTTGTGCTGAGAGAGTCAAAACACCTTCGGTCAATACATTTACAGTTCTATGCTAACTCTCTCTCTCTCTCTCACACACACACACACACACACACACACACACATACATACATACATCACTCCAAAAACCACTTTTTCGGATTCAGCGAGGCGATTTTCCTTCGAATAGTTGACCAACTGCATATCTTTCCTTACTAAATGAAATGATGACTCGTAAACGACTGATTTCAAGTTCATTTCATAATTGAACCTGAATAGATGTATTGTACCTGCATGTTAAGTCTTCCATGTAAAATGTGTTACATGTGTGCATAAATGCACCTTAACTCCCTGTACCTAGATCTAGAAAGTGCCAAGATTAAGTTAATAATGATTTGGTACTTGTGAATATTTGTGCCTGTGGCAATTTCTTCAGACGTTTCTATCGTTTTTATGTATGCGTGTATATCCTTCGCCTACTGTACCCTTTCGAGTGTGAGACGTTTTCGTGTGGATGAGACTTCATGTGTTTTGCATTTCCATGTTACTAGAATGTACAATTCATCGCAATCGTGATGGGCCCGTCTGCGGGTTACCATATCGCCGACAACACTTTTCATTCCAGACTACTTTGGATAGACGACTGTTTCTATGACATGTAACATTGACAGTATACACATCTGACATCTATTGAACACAGTCAACACAATTGTCTCCGGATCTGGGATTTGAACCCACGACCCCCCAGATCAACAACCAAAGTGTTAACCGGTTGAGCGACCAAGCTATCGTTTTTATGATTATCCCAATTGGGCAGTTCCATATCTCGTCACAACATGGTTGCCTTGGATTTCAATCAGCTGATCACCATTCAGTCTAACTATACCATTGCACATAGGAATTGCTTTGCAAGTACTTGTTTTCCAAGTTATTTTTAGTATTTTTGGCTTTGTCTTCATTCTTGTAAATATTGTAGTGCTTGTTTAATGTAGCTTAGTGATTTCGTTGTAGTTTAGAATAATAATTTCAGACATTCATACAGAAAAGAGATTTTTATTTTAATTGTAATCCAGATGTGAACATTTTGGTTACGTTATAGTCATTGTTAAGTAGATAATGCTAATTAATTATTATTGTAGATCATTGACATATTTTTTAACCTATACGCATATTTTCATGTTAACATTAGGTATAAGCTGTGAATACATACGTATTTGAAAGGATGTGCAAATTTTATTGTGCCAACAGGCTTCAAAATGCCCGATAAATTCGGTTGCGAAAAACTACTATCCTATCTAAAAACAATTTTAGCAAAAGTTATATGGAATTGAGAGTCGCTCAACTTAAATTTATTTTGAAGTCTACAGGGTGTTCGACAACTCAAAAATAGCAAAAGGTTTAATTCCCATAAATTCAGAACCACATATTCGTTGTATCACATTAAGATGCACTTCCCAAATATTATTAACACGTGTATAAAATTTTTTTTTGCTACTCTTTTTTGTTACTTCAGACTTTTTAGAGAAAACTGCTGTTGTGTCTTCATATGAGAACACACCAGGGCTTTTCCTGCATTTTGGTATGGACCTGATCTACATAGTTACACCTTGTATACAATTCCCATCTTATTTTTGGGTCATGAAAAGGTTTTATACATACCTATAGTTTCTCGTAAAAAGCTGCAATTTTGGAAATTTCAAATGTAAATGTTTCAAATTTCATTTTCTTAATTATTCCTCATATACCTTCATATATTTTAAATTATTGGTATTATCATTAATAATAACTGTTGAGGACTATCCGGACTTTCGTCTGAAGGCTTCGTCCTGGTTGAACGCTAATTCTTTAACTCAGGGATCTGCGAGTTGACTAGTTTATTTAACCGCTTTCGACTTGCTAATGCTTGCGTTCAGAGTTCCAAGGTATATCGAGAACTTTATCTTTGCTTTGGTACATCTTTCGAATGTTAGGTGTTCACAATTTATACATTTTGATATCAATTTCTTCTAAGTTCAATTTTACAGTAAATGAATGTGAAAATAATTCATACAGCGTGAACAATAACTAAAAGATAATGATTGAGAGTTGAATGCCATGCGCGAATTTGAGTGAGGATGTTCAACGTCAATTCAAGGTTAATTCAAGGTTAAGTGTTAACCGGTTGAGCTACCAAGCTATCGTTTTTATGATTATCCCAATTGGGCGCGAATTTGAGTGAGGATGTTCAACTTCAATTCAAGGTTAATTTAGTTAATTTATTATTTATTTGATTGTTTCATGTTATATACCTTATTGTTAACAAATATTATTGTAACAAATATATTATTGTAACAAATATTTATGACATTCCATGAAATTTAATATCGGGGTATCGAACAAGGACGGAATTTTCAAAATCTCAGGATATGTCCACACAAAAAAAGTAACTGATACGAAACAAAATCTACGAGCTGAAGACGCTGAAGTCCAATTCACAAATTTTTGCGCCAAACTTTGATAAAGGACGAAGTTTTTAATTTAAGCTTGTCAAGTTTTGGTCGTTTCAAACTGGAGTTTGGGTATATTTATATAGGTCTTAAATTATTATGTTGTTTTTGATATAAAATTCGTAGGCATTGGATTATGAAAAACAGTATTTATATAAGTACAAGTTTAATTTACTAGCAATATATATTTACAGATTATTAGATTTATCGCGCTAAATACTGGAAATGGAAACCAAACCATCAGAGTTTGGACATTTCGATTACCATGACAACGTGAACGTTTCTCCTTTCTAGAAGTGGTCAATTTCGCCAAGTTTGCCGTCGCCGAGTTTACCGTCGTCGAGTTGACCGCGGCCGACTGGTCATCGTCGACTTGACCATCGCCGACTTAGCACCGTCGAGTTGACCTGTTCCGCTAAAAGTGGTTGTTATTATTGTTACTGGAACGCCCATAATGCGTCATACCATGTTAAATTTTCTTTAAAGTGAGGTGCTTCAAAAGAAAACTTTGAAGTGAATGTTAAAATATTTAATATATGGTGTGTGTACGTGTATGTGATCAAATTGAGGGCAAACCATCGGGTTGAAATTTGGTATCTGGACTGGAGTAATAATTAAAAAATCAGCTGGTAACGAAGGCACCTTTACTTAGAGGTCAAAACGTTAATATTACTATATATGGCTATATAGGTACTACTCACTTTACCATAAAACTATCTATAGGTGTAATCTGAGAAAATATTTTCCAATTTCCTACAAGATTTCCCAATAACATTTCTTCTAAGTCTAATGGATTTGTAGATAGGTAGGTATGTGCTGCTATTTTGGCAATCCCAAAAGAAATTGCAGCAGAATGGAATATATCTATACGCATGCCTCTGCCACTGACACCCTGAATTGACAACATACCTAAACTTCATATGAAGGTTATAAATATTCCATTGTTAATAATTAATGCCTATATTGAACTCATGCACTTCAATCAACTTTGCAGAAGTCGAATAAAAATGTTATGGTATATTATATCTTTAGTGTAACCTTTTTCAAAAAATATCTTAGAATAATCTTGTTCGCAATTTTTGAAATGAGCAGTACAACATTTCTGCCAATCCTCCTGAGTCACAGCAGCAAATTTCTGTTCGGCTAAGTTGTGAACCTCCACCAATTTAAATCTTGTATTCTTTCTACTAATAAATATTATTTTAACTTGAGTACAAATCAACTCGATAGGATTGAGATCAGGATGGTAAGGTGGTAAACGCCGAAACATTTGTCCCTACGTGATCTCGAAATTATTTTTAAACATTATCTACATGTGTATTACTTGCCCTAGTTTTCCCAAAATCGAATTAAAGTGACAAACGCAAGGTTACTGTACTTATGAAATAAATCGGTACGGATTCGCACCGCACAACTATCCAACCATATACCTAAGTAGGTAGGTACCTTTCCCAACTACACTACGATTTCGTATAGAGAACGCGTCAATTGTAAAGGTGGATTTATGCTCGCCACTTAGCATTTAACACTTAACTCTTAAGACTTAATATTTAACATTTAAAATATATGCTTATGTATATATCGTTTAACCATTTATGTTAGTCACTTAAGATTTAAAGATTTAACCATGCTTTTAAAAAACTTAAGTTATAAGTGTCAAATGTTGAGCATTAGGAGTTAAGTGTTAAATGTTTACAGGCGAGCATAAATCGACCTTAAAAATAATTTTGATAGGAAAGTAGAAATTGTAAAACATAGTGATACCCAAATATATAATCAGTGTCATTTCAACACAAACTGTAGCTTAAAGTTACATTCAGACGAAATTGAATCAACGCTGACTTTGAAAGTTCATGAAGCCAAGTTTCTGAATCGTGCTATATATTTATATAAAATATACCTTGTTTGAAAAGTATAAAAACTTTTAATGTAGGTAAGTACTTATCAAATAAATCGGTACGGATTCGCATCGCACAACTTTCCGTAGTAATGAGATTGCTTATGTTTAAATATCTCACTAAACTTCTGTGCAATTTCTACTTTCCGATTAAAACTGCATCTACGATCGACGAGTTCAACGAAATCGAAGTGGATGGATACGGTCGGAAAGTTGTGCGCTGCGAATCGGTACCGATTTAATTAATATGTAAAATTAATTTATAAAATTGTGAAGTGCGAACCGTTACCGATTTTTTTAAATTTCAGTCAGTTTCAATATTTATAACGATAACCTTATAAGATGAAGTTTATATTGTCAATTTCGAGTGTCAGCTGTTGGAGATTCACATAAACCGCTAACTTTAGCTGCCCTGATGGGCTAACACTGTTTGGGTGCTTAAGCAATTAACCAAAGTCTGGATAGTTGGATACTTGGATATACAGACTGTATAAGTTCACGGTGGCAACGAGCGAAGGGGCCCTTCGCGGTTAGGTATACAAATAGCAGGATCCCCCCTTGCAGTGACAAAACTGTAAGAATTTTCCCAGTGTTTCCCAGTATTTGTTTCCGCCTTACTTTTAGCTTTTACCCTTATAATTCTACCGTTCATGAGTTCCACACCAGAGGGTTATTTTTTAATTGCCAGTGAGGGTGCGCAGAGTTTACCTGTAAATTTTTTTGGTATACCTGACGCCGAGGGTCTTAATCCCGTGCTCGATTTTATAATTTTCATATTGCGCCCAGTTTACCCAAGGTGCTCGCGAGCGGCGGAGCCTTTTGATTGAACGGTGGCCTGGGCTGCAGTCAGTGCAGCCTAAATCCGTCTCTGCATGCCAATATTCTATTCTATTATTGTACTGGTGATTGTTATATGAAGGTTCACTGTTTGAGATTGTTGTAATAATTTGAAACTTTAGGAATTAATATCTTACAAACCATGCATCCTAAGAAAAAAAGAGAATTCGAATTTCTACAAGAATGTATTTTTTGTTTGCAACTTATATCTACGTAAGTTTTTGTTTTGACATTCAAGTAAAGTGCCTTTCTTTAGCGACCGATTTTCTTTATTTTTACTCCAGGTTCAAATGAGAGGAAATAATGCCCTGAAACCAAATTTGATCCCGATACGTAGTTTTGTTGCACACACACAAACACACAGACACACACACACAGACACACACACACAGCACACACACACACACACACACACACACACAGAGAGAGAGAGAGAGAGAGAGAGAGAGAGACCAGACCAAAAAGTCGATTTTTGACCTGGGGTCACCAGATCTCCACGAATCAAGGAAAAATAAGATTTAAATTATTTTCTGATTACCTTGCTTTCGTATACCAACTACCTTCGGTATGTGCCCGGAGAGTAAACCACCATGTATTATACAATGTTACTTTTTCTAAAAATGAGAATATTTTATATTGTTATTTGTTTTCATTTATTCCATACTTCTTAAGCCTGCTTTGGTAATAAATTGCAGAGAAGAGTTTTGTAAGCATTGTTGTAAGAAAGAGGTTGCTGCACTGAAATTATGCAATTTAGTTTTGAGATAGAATAAAATTAATGCTTGCAACATTCATGATAAAATGTATACAATTTTTTTTTTCATTATTTTTATTTAATACTGTTGGAACAAATAACAAAGAAAAAATTCATAAACCCTCGTCAAATATTGTATTGTAAATAAAATTAAAAAATATTCCCTTCTCCTGTTAAGTATATATTTTTTTTGTCTTTTAATATTTTTCTTTTAATATATATTACAATACCTATATCCAAAACATATTTTTAAAATCATTTATCAAAAATGCATATCAGTCACGCTACATGTGACTGATAAAAATCATGAGTACAGAAAAGTCGTATACTCTTTTATATCTTTTATAACAAGCTAGAACATTTTAACGTATGAGGAAAAATAATATAATTATTATGAAAAAGTTCTTTATAGGTTACGAAAAGTTCTATTATTTTGTGGACAAAGTTAAGAAAAACGCAAAGCGATATATTAACTTCAATGTAGGTAAGAATATATGTAATTGTAATATAATAATATAATACTTATATACTTACTTATTTTTAAGTTTTCCTCTCTCTGCACTATACCCATACTCTTTTACTTTCCGGCCACATACCTAAGGTATATAGGTACCTATAGGAAAGATTGGTAATCATGAAAACTCAAAGTCTTATTTTCCATGTTTCGTGGAGATCCGTTGACCTCAGTTTTGAAAACCACTTTTTTGGTCTATAAGTACATATTTACTTTTCTTAAAGAATCTTACTGTGCTTGCGCGGTATAAAAATTTCGTTGTTTTGAGATCATTATTTTATGGAGCATTCAGGATATTATAAATTATAAGATTTTTTGTTTTATAACAAAATTGTATCACTTATACGTTAAGTTTTGAGTTTTATATACTTGAGGCTGTTGAGTCAGTTAAGGAGTTAAGTCATGGCAATCAATCGATAATGATGTAAGGTTTTGGAGTTTGTATGCTTAATACAGAACTGAATGTAGGAATATACCATAGGCATGAACATGTGATATTGTTACAAAGGACAACCAGAACGTGGAGCGAAGGTGGACTTTAACGACCAATGGAAATGAGGCTCACACTTTTGTCGGTAAACGCGTAACGCCCACCGTCGGCAAACTCTTCGGACTGGAACATGAAACTCCTCGACGCTGAGATGCAACGATGCAAAGCAAAACATCGAACATCAAATGCAACTAGTCTGAAGTTGGATCAAATAATTTACCTAATATAAAAGAAAAAATTAATCGTCGTTTAAGCTAATAATGAATGGTATTTAAATATAGAGTGTTCGAACGAATTTTTACTACCCAAAGTGAGAATTTCTTGTTTTTTTTGGTTTGGTTTGGTTTGGTTCGGTTTGGTTTACCATTAGGTACATAAGGTACACAATAATGATACTCCATTCTATATCCCAAGTACCTAGCATTACAAAAATATTATATTTTAATAAGTTATGAAAATGTGATTCTTATAACGGCAAATTAAAAATTCGCCACCCAAAAAGGTCATTTAATGCGTTTTACCCAACCGCGTTTAACAAAATCGGTACACTCCATTATTCAAAAGTCATTAAATGGTCCAGTAGCGAATTTGTATCTCCCCTTATAACAATATTTTTAAAATTTGCTTTCATAATAAAGCCATTCTAGTACTGAAAGCGGTTCGTTAAGGCATCTATCCTTCTATATCTATCATATACAATGCTTTAAGATTTTCTTAAGCGACAGTTCT
>JARJEB010000581.1:0-27001 GCA_030264535.1 Liometoxenus newtonarum
TGCGTTGCTTAAAATGGTCGTCGTTTGAACGTGACGTGTATGGTAGGCAAGTCAAATTGCGTTGCTATCAAAATGGTCGACGTTTGAACGTGACAGTAGCAGTATTAAAAAATAACGATTAACGAGAAATCAGTGAATTTAATAACATTTATAATGGAGAATGATTTAAGTTGCACTTCTCCCGTTATTCGTGAAGCTGCAGCAAACAGTATAAATAAAATCCAATCAGAAAAATGAAGAAAAGCATATTTAAAAGAATATGAAATTTTTCAAACGACGATCGACGATTACAGTCTCCTAGTAGAATTCGCTGCGCAATGCGCATGCGTCAATTTTACTTTATGCAACTAGTTGCTTAAGGGAACATTAAAGAACCGCACCATGGAATGCTTTAATTTCATACTTTAATTAACTACATTGGGTATTCTAATTGGTATATTATCAACACAAAATAGATAAATGTTTTTAATCATAGTGCACTTCAAGTTTCGGTTACTAACTACTCGGGAATGGAAGTTTTTGGGAAATTGCTATTAATCGATTAATGGAATTGCCAATTTATTGATTAGATAAAGATAAAAGGAAAAGCTATAAATATCCACTTGGAGTGATCACCAAATCAGTTAGTTTCAGTGCAAAATAGTTGGATCCAACTACCTACAAACCAAAGTCAAGATGAAATTCTTGGTCGCTATCAGTATCACCCTTCTTGCTTTCGTTGCTTTGGCTGCAGGCAAAGCATACTCTGCAGAGGAATTCACAGCCGAATTGAATAAGGCTGGTATCACTGGTCGTGACGCTGCAATTTTCAGCTGTATCGCTGAACACGTTTCCGGTTGGCAAACAACAGCCCACGTCGTGGGAGCATACAGTAGTGATTTTGGCGTTTTCCAAATTAGCAATGCCTATTGGTGTTCACCGCCAGGTTTGCTTTTTTAAGTTATGATTTTGATCATTCTATTTATTTTATTACCCAATTTATGTTTAGGTAAATCATGTGGTGTCGCATGCGAATCTCTCCTCGATGATGACATCCAGGACGATATCAACTGTGCTCTTCAAATCAGGCAAGAACGCGGTTTCTGGGCTTGGCAGGCGTACGAAGCGTACTGCAAAAACATCTAACTTAACATAATCAGTGTCGTAAAATTATTATTATTGCATGAAATCGTAAAATGGAATAAAAAAACAATTTTTTATGTAATCTTTATTGGAAATTACTTAATGTGAACTTAAGTGATCTCTTAAAGGCGGCCACAGACGGTCGTTGATGTATCAAATTCAAGCGAATCTTGGTTGATAAGTACGACGCAGTTATATACATATTTGCGGCGTTCTTATCGCCACACACACACACACACACACACACACACACACACACACACGCACACACACACACACACACAAGCATACAAGTAAGTACGTTCATTGAAACATGTTATGCCAGTGTATGTCGACCTTATCTTTATCCATAGGCGCCGACTTTTGAAAATTGTGTGTATGGTTGCACTGTTGCACATTAACATCTCTCTCCCCCACTCCTACTTTTCCCGGCATCTTTTTACAGTTCACGAAAATAATGTTCCTCTGTGTGGGTTGCCATCCAACCCGTAGATGTTGCGTGGGTTCCACATGTACCCCTTCCTACCCACAAGTCGGCGCCTATGCCTTTATCTATTACGCAATGGTCCCGCATACTTATACTTGTTACATTCAACAAGTGAATTTGTTGCGAGATTAAAACCAAATATGAAAAAATGTTGCGTTCCTTAACGAAAGTAGGAAATTTCGGATTTTCTAAAATTCTGGTGCGAAAATGCAGTTCGAACGGTTGCATGACTTCGTTGTACGATCTCCACGTGAAAAAAGGTGGGAAAATGGTTAATTTTGATGGATTTATTCTACCCCTGCAATATAGTGACTTTTCGATTAGTAATTCAACCGTTTTTACACGCCAAAATGCTTCCTTGTTCGATGTTTCTCACATGTTGCAAACTGAGATTCGAGGTGAGTGAAAAAATTCAAATTTCTATCAATTTTCTTCTTCTATCATTATTTTTTTTATAGGTAAATCTAGCTGTCAATTCATGGAAACTTTGGTAACTGCAGATGTGCAAGATTTACCAATTGGTTCTGCCACATTAACGATTTTCACCGGCGAAAACGGCGGCATTTTGGACGATTTGATTATTACAAAAGTATCCCAAGACCATTTATTTGTTGTGTCCAATGCAGGAAGAAAGGATCACGATATGGGACACATGATGCAAGGTCTACGTAACTTTGAAAGTCAATCCAAGGAGAAATTACTGATTCGATTCTTCGATCCTTCTGAACGCGCCCTATTGGCGCTTCAGGGTCCTAAAGCTGCAGAAGCCTTGCAAAAATTAACCGATATTAATTTGTCGAAATTATATTTCATGAACTCCTGCTTGGGGGAAGTAGCCGGCGTGAAATCGTGCAGAATATCGAGATGTGGATACACCGGAGAAGATGGTTTCGAAATTGTCGTGCCTGCCGATAAAAGTGTCAAAATTGCTGAAGAAATGATCAGCAATAATGATGTTAAACTAGCTGGTCTTGGTGCCAGGGATTCACTCAGGTAACAAAGTTTGAATTTCCTTAAAGTCGAAAAATGTTGCTTTTTTTTTGTCTTTCATAGATTGGAAGCTGGTCTATGTCTTTATGGAAATGACATATCAACGCAAAGTACTCCAATTGAAGCTGCTCTCACATGGTTGATTGACAAGTCACGCAGGGAACGTGCAGATTTCCCAGGAGCTGCAAAAATCTTGCAACAGATTAAAGAAAAGTCGGCGATTAAACGAGTAGGTTTGCTATTGAAAGAAGGACCCCCAGCACGTCATGATGCTGTTATTGTTTCCATGGATGGTAAGGATTTGGGCACGGTGACCTCAGGATGTCCGTCACCTTCCTTGGGCAAAAATATTGCAATGGGTTATGTGCCAACACAGTTTTCCAAAATTGGAACCGAAGTTCAAGTGAAAATTCGTGGTAAACTTTATGGAGCCGAAATTGCTAAGATGCCCTTTGTTACATGTCACTACTACAGAAATACTAATAAATAATAAACAATAATGAAACATTGCAAAATTAAACCGTAAATTTGAACAATGGTTTTTAATTATATTTGGTTTTCATGATAATTATATATAAATCGTTCAACAGTTGTTGAAATTTTTAATAATTGTTTAAATATTGAAATAATTTTTTGAGTCTAAACTACGTACCTACCGATCAGCAAATTATATGATCTTCCCTATGACGAAAGAGATGGGTTTGCCAGAACTTCAACAAGCCGCAAAGCCACACGTAAACAACAAAAAAACTGTCGAAATCTCGGGCGTGTTATTTGCTTGCCTACAAACAGCAGGCGAGACTTCGAAGTCGCCTGAAAATCGTAGGCCAAGAGCGTACAGTAGACCTCATGCTTTGCGACGGCTCATATGCGACGTACAGATGAACGGACACCAAGCAAGAGACCGATCAGACTCAAGGCTAAACCGACCGAATGAAGACGAAGCTGGAACGCCCGACCGGTTGCCTACAGTGAAAGCCGCTAGTTCTGTCAGTAATTTCTGACCACTGTTAACCCGCGATTGAGCCGGATTTTATTTATTTTTTTGTCCAATGTCAAAATAAAAATTAACGTAAATATAGTGCATGACCCAACCAAAGCAGTAATTTTATACACAGCACAGCAGATTAGATTCTGCCAGATCAAGTTCAGGTTCAGCGGTTCAGACCTGACCGAATCAATCCACGACACAGCTGAGCTGTTACCGCAGGCGCAGAGAGTTTAATATGGTATAGGGAGGTCACTATAACAATAATTCTATTGACACTAACGCACCATACGGATATTTTACGAATTATCAAATGGCAACCATATTAATCACATGCTTGTCCAGAGTAGTGCAAATTTAATTTCTATAAAATGAGTAAGAGGGCGCTGGCATCAGACACACATATATGCAACACATATATTTTGGTGACTAATATGGCGTCGAGTGACGTTAGTAGCCATTCTATTGCATATTTTAAACTCACAGGCATGTACCGGCATGGATGAGCATCGGAGATGTTTCAAAAAATCTCGATCGTGTATGACCGGCTAATGGCGTCGTCAGCGTCGATGTGGATCGTTGGTAGTGGTACGCGGGCGCCGTGCGCCAGTCTGACGTCAGGCGCACATCAATAAGGCCGAGGCTACGCCACACGCGCGCAACTCACGTAGAAACCGTCAAAAAATAAGATATCCCGATTTGCCTTTCGTCGTAGGTACGCGAAATTTCTTGGTCAAATCGTACTTTTTCCCGGTGTATAACATTTTGCATTGTTCACGAAAAACTGCAAAATTATTGTCACAAACAGCTAGTGCCCAGTGCTGGTCGTTTGCGGTCGAATATCGGTGGTGAAGTGAAGTGAAACAAGATGTAAGTTTCAACTACACTTTATAGGTATAAAGAATATCCCAGCACATTTGTTAACTTCAAAGCGCTCTAGAAAATTTTCCATTGTTTATACAAAATTAAAAGCGGCTTCATATAAGTACAAGAAGGTGGTGACATTTTTGCGGTTTTTTTATTGTTCGACTTTTCGGATTTGTATTGGGAAATTTCTCATTTTCATTCCTTCATTTCCTTAGGGAAATCGATCAATTTTTTGACGTGAATAATATATTGTGGGAACATGAAGGAATGTGCGGAGGCGGGTTAGATCCATCAGTGAATTTTCAATGTAGTCAAAGGCTAGCTGGAAAGGGGCAAAGAGAGGGTACGGTACGCGGCTGTGAAAATCGATTTTTATTTCCACCCGCTCGTTCTCCTTCCTGCTGAGTCGGCGTAGTACGACAGGACAGGATATTTGGCACGTTTGAATTGAATAAATCTGTGATCGCGTATCCTATACGTGAATTCCATCAACTGATGTTTATTTTCTTAATCTAGTTTATGCTTTTAATTTTATACAAACTCATCAACTAGTCTTTTTTTAGTTTTTGTTCAATGTAGAAAAAAAAACGTAAATTTTCCAATGGAAAAATTACAAATCCTGTTCACGAATAATGTAAGTAAATGAGTAAAAATAAATTATTGAAAATTCGATAAGGTCCTCAAAAAAGTCCTTGTTTAGGAATTATTTTATTGTTCAATAATTTCTCTGGAAGTTTTTCATAATTCCAAATACATAGATATATTATTCGTATAGAAAGTTTGCAAACCACGTTTTTTTATTGTTTTTATTAATTTTATTATTTATAGGGCTGCACCAGGAGCACCGGAAAACTTAGGCCCGCCGGAACCGCAGACGGGACCCGATGGCGAGATCATCGGCGGGCCGCGAACCCCCCAACAAATCGCCGCGCAACGCCGCCTGCAGCAGACCCAGGCGCAGGTCGACGAAGTTGTCGACATCATGAAGACCAACGTTGAGAAGGTGTTGGAGCGTGATCAGAAACTCTCAGAACTGGATGACCGAGCAGGTAACAACTCAAACATAACCCCCTAATCTAAACACATAACCTCAATTTACAACTATTCTTTATAGATGCATTGCAACAAGGCGCTTCGCAATTTGAACAACAAGCCGGGAAATTGAAAAGGAAATTCTGGCTGCAAAACTTAAAGGTACGAAAATACCGAATAAGATAAACAAACAAAACAATAATATTTTTTCCTGTGTTTCAGATGATGATAATAATGGGCGTCATCGGCCTTATCATTCTTATCATTATAGTCAGTAAGTGGCATTTTTTTTTGGTTTATTTTTGCAGAAATAACAATTTTGGGTAAATCAGGAAATAAACAAAGGGCACACATGTTTCTATGACAAGCAAACAAACACAAACAAATGATAAAAAAAAAATCAAGAAAAATGGCGGATTAATATTCAATTTTCTTTACTTTTCTTTTGTTTTAAAAGATATTTAATTCTTATACGCAAAAACATTTATCAATTATGATGATGATGATGATGTTGATGATGATAAACTAGATGAAGAAATATCTCTGATCTTCTATTTTTCTGTCTTCTTCTGTTTTCCAGTGAACTTCATGTAATCAATCAATGCTCCCTCGGTCAAAGTTAAGTGTGTGAGTGTGTGTATGTAGGTTAAACGCTCCGACCGCAAAATTAACAAAAAACAATCGGTAATTATAACAATCCATCAAATTTATCAAAAAAAAAACCAAAAAAAACAGTTAGAACAACCCGAAAAAAACAAAAAAAAAAAATTGTGAAAATCGTATTTTGTTCGTTTGTTTTTTTCTGTATTATTTTATAACTTCAGCTCCACCGCTGTCAAGTTAATGTCAATGTCAATGTGTCGCTTTTTCTACGTTTATACTTGTGCGTCTTTTCTTCTTCTTCTTCTTGTCCTTTTGATAAAACCAATAGAAGCATGAAAAACGAAATTCAAAATTCAATGTATAGTTAGTTCTTAGTTGGCCATGATGATGTCCTTAGAAAATCCAAGATGGTTGTCTATACAACACACATTAATCAAACATGTTGCAGTTACCATGACTACATAATACTAAAAAGTGTACATAAATATTTATATATACGTACGCATAAAAACAAGAACAAAAACAAAAATTGTTATGAGTGTCTTGATGTTGTTTGTGATATTCTTAAATATCCAATGAGTGTTAATGCCCCTTGATGTCCCAATCATACAGGGTTTTGTAAAGTTTTATAAAAAAAAAAAAGAAAAATTAATATTTGTTTTAATGTTTTTTTAATGAAAATTTTATATTAAGTGATTTTTACAACACCCTGTATACTTTTTGTGTGCCCTATATACACGTATGTACCGCCCCTGTTTAAATTTACAACCAAAACAGCTTTGTATATAAAATTGCAATCATTTGTTTAATTAAAAAAAAGTTTTTTCTTTCAAATAATAAATGTAATTAAATAAATGACTGCGTGCAAACCTAATTTAATTAAAATTAAATAATTATATAATAAATAATATTTTTTAAATATTTTATTTTTATTTTGTGTTTGTTGAGACAAAATTGTACAAATCGTTTGTGTTTTAGTGAAATTCATGCCGGATGATAAACAACAGCCGCCGTATCCGTACATGCCGCCGCCGCAATATGCGCCACCGCCACCACCACCCCCGGCTGGCGCTACTGCCGCCCCACCGGCTTCCGGCTAAATAACAACAATCCAACCACCACAACAAAAATTAACAAATAACTAAAAATATTGTACGAAAATAGCAAGAAGATCTGATTAATTAATACGTTAATTAATTAATTACTTAATGAGAAAAGGACATCAATCACTAACACACCAAAAAACAAAAAAAAGCGTTTGAATTATTATATTACTTAATGATTATTAACGATTACAGGCGCAAGAATAAAAGTAAGTAAAGAAAAGGAGAAATGAAAAAAAACACTGTAACAGTTAATAAATTATTATGAAACTATTATATTAATATATTATTAATAATGAAAAACAATAAAACATAGTATAAACAATTTTTCATCTTTTGTCAAGAAATAAATGAGAAGGGCACTTTTTTTCGAAGAAAAATCAAGGATAATTCAAGGATACGTAGATAGATCAGGAAATTAATGGAAAATTTGCGACAGGAACTGATAAAAAAATTCAAAATAAATTGTTCAAAAGTTGAATATAATTTAAGAATTTTATAATTGAGGAGGAAATCTTATGAAAAAAAAAAACAAATTGAAATTGTTATTGTTTTAAGATGAATTAAGGATATCAATGTAAAATCATTAAAAATTAAGGAATACCCTAAGTTGAATGGAAAATTGAGTAGTGAAAATAAAATTATGAATGCAAAAGAAAGCAAAATAATGAATGACAAACATAAAATTTAAATTAATACGAAAAGGAGAACAAAATAAGAAAGAATAATGTTTAAATGTTTATATATTGGATGTACTTAGTTGACTAATTGATTAATTCATTGATAAATTAATAAAACGATTAAACTTATTATGTTGTAAAATAATATTAGAAAAACAAAAGAAAACTAAACTATATGAGAACTTGTTTGATAGAATAAAAATTGTCAACCAAAACTAAAATTAAAATAAAAATAAAAATTTAGAAAGTAACACTCAAATAATGAAAGAAGGTCAAAAGGCGATTGTTAATTAAATAAGAAAACAGGATTAATTATTATTATTATTATTATTATTGGTAGAAGTTTGCAAATGAAAAATATAAAAAATAAAAAGAACGAAATTATTATATACTCTATACTTAATTAATAAATAAAGTATGTGTACATAAAAGTAAATAAAAAGTAAAAATAAAAGTTAAAGTTAATTATTGAAGATATTAGTCATTTGCCTGTCAAAAAGAAAACAAAGAAAAAGAAAAAGAACAAATCGCCTTGAAAAATTAAGAAAAAAAAAACAGTTCAAAAAATATACTCATCAAAAATTCAAAAGAAATTTACAGATAAACAACTTGATATTAATAAAGTCTTGAGGAAAAACTATTAATTACCATCTAATCTATCATTAATGTTTGATTACTTTACTTATTAATTACGAAAAACTGACAAAGCAAAAATTAATAAATATGTAGAAATACTTATACTTGATTTAATTGTGCTTAAAATATATTATTATTATACTATAAATATATAAATATGAAAAAAAAAAAAAACGAAAACGAAATACTATTAGTTAATAATATTCAATTATTATGATTATTATTATTATAAAATTAAATATTAAAGTTAAAATTATTATTTTTGTTATTATTATTATTATTATCAATTAATAATAGAATATCCTATACAATACTATAATTGTAACTGTAATTAGACAAAATGAAAAAGAAATAAATAAAAATAATGCTATAAATTAATGAAAATAAAATTGTAATTAATAAGCAAAAATTAAATTGTTCTTTTTTTTGTTAACTCAAAAAGAAGGGTTTCGTAGAGGGCCAGCTAGCTGTACATTGCGCGGTCATTCTGAACGCATCCCATTAGGGTGCCGTTCCGATTTAGAGCCGGAGCGTGGCCGCGGGTCGTACAGGTCGTTCCGATATCGAGGACTAAAGCCTCGTTCTCACTTGCGAATATTCGGAAATCGCAGTTTTCCTGATTTTGATGGTTCTCCGATTTTTTCCATATAGACCAGTCCAAGTAACTGTCATTATGCCCACCACTCCCACTCTAAAAGCCACCACAGCCGTTTTCCTGCGTTTTAAACCAAAACTACATGATGGCTTTGGAACTGTCTTGCTCGTTTTACTATTCCATTTGACAGTGCCCACCAAACCCCCAGTATGTAAACAGCTGTTTTGGAATGGTCTTACGGTGAGGTTGACAGATGTCAGATGAACGGATGGGGTTAAAACATAGGTTTTGAAAAATTGCGAATATTCGCACAAAGTTGGAATGATTTCAACTTTTTTCCGGTGGTTGTCCGAATATTGAGACGTTTTTTCCGAATATTCGCAAGTGAGAACGAGGCTAAACATGCTCGCTGAAACTCCCCAGGCGCGTTCAGATTTAACGTCCGGGCGACAAAACTTCATCCCAGTCTCGACTGGGTGAAAAGTCGCTCGTCCTGCGCTGTAACTATGAGTCGTTGAAAACTAGTAAAACATGGTACAATTTAAATTTTATTATATTTCCAGTTTGCGAATTACGAGTTTATTTCATCGATAACCACGTCCGTAAAATCGGAACGGCCCCTAGTTCCAGGGTGAAATATGACATTGACATATGACATAACGTTGACTTGACATGTATAAATAACGAAGTTAACCTTTTAGGAATTTGTTGTTAATTATTATTTAATCATGCGTTATGCCCAACTAGTAATTGGCCCTGCAGGAAGTGGTAAAGTAATAATCAATTAACAATTCAATTTCCCTTTCTGCAATTAATTAATTCGTTTCTTTTTTGTTTTTGGTAGAGTACTTACTGCAGTGCGTTGGTCCAACATGGAATCGACACACAACGCACAATCGAAGTTGTTAACCTCGATCCAGCTGCGGAATACTTTGATTACCAACCTGTTGTCGACATCCGCGAGTTAATCCACGTGCAAGACACGATGGAAGATGAGGAACTCCATTTTGGTCCGAACGGTGGTCTCGTTTTTTGCATCGAATACCTAGCTGAGAACTCCGACTGGTTGCACGATCGCATCGGCGAACAGGACGACGATTACTTACTCTTTGATTGTCCCGGCCAAATCGAACTCTATACGCATTTGACGGCAATGAAGAAACTTGTCAAATTGCTGCAGAATTGGAATTTTAGTATATGCAGCGTGTTTCTGGTCGATGTGCAGTTTATGACTGATGGAGCCAAGTTTCTTTCGGGAACGATGAGTGCTCTTAGCGTTATGATCAATTTGGAGTTGCCACATGTGAATATCCTATCTAAAATGGATTTGTTGAGTAAGAATGTGAAGAAACAATTGGACAGATTCCTGGAACCCGATTCGCATGCAATTATGGGTGATATCGAAACTTCGGGAGCGTGTTTCTCAGAGAAACATCAAAAATTAACGGAAGCCATCGGGCGATTGATCGAGGATTATTCGCTGGTAAGATTTACGCCGTTGAATTTAAAGTCGCAGGAAAGTATTGCCGATGTTTTGCTTACAATTGACAATGTTATACAGTACGGGGAGGATTTAGATGTTAAGACGAAAGATTATGGTGAAAATGAACCTGGGGAAGTGGAAGATTAGCTATTCCTATTTTTAATTTCAATTTATAAAACAAAAACAGAATAAAACCTCGTGATTTGGTTTTCTTTCATTTTCTATTTACACATCAACTATTTGATTAACATACTAACGATATAGATGATCGGCTTGAATATTAGCAGCGATCTCGGACTCCCATTTATCGCCGTTATTCAACAACTTCTCCTTGTTGTACAATAATTCTTCGTGCGATTCCGTGGAGAATTCGAAATTGGGCCCTTCGACAATGGCATCCACAGGGCATGCCTCCTGACAGAAGCCGCAGTAGATGCACTTTGTCATGTCGATGTCGTAACGCGTCGTACGACGGGAACCATCAGCACGTTCTTCTGCTTCAATTGTAATTGCCTAAAGGCATAATCGTTTTCTTTAATATCACGAAAACCATAAAACATGAAAAGTTCAACTTGTCACAGCTAATAGACAGGGACGGACTGGGTCTTCCAACCGGCCCGGGAATTTTGTTGTAAGAAGCTTCATGATTGCATATCTAGTTATCGAAATCGAGTTGATATTTGATTCCACCTTGCGGCCTCTCGGGAAATTCCCGAAAGTTCTTATGGCCAGTCCGTCCCTTCTGTTTCACTTGTAATTGCCTAACATAATCGTTTTCCTTAATATCACGAAATCCATAAAACATGAAAAGTTCAACTTGTCACAGCTAATAGACAGGGACGGACTGGGTCTTCCAACCGGCCCGGGAAATTTTTGTAAGAAGCCTCATGATTGGATATCTAGTTATCGAAATCGAGTTGATATTTTATGCCACCTTGCGGCCTCTCGGGAAACTCCCGAAAGTTCCTATGGCCAGTCCGTCCCTTCTGCTTCAGTTGTAATTGCCTAAAGGCATAATCGTTTTCTTTAATATCACGAAAACCATAAAACATGAAAAGTTCAACTTGTCACAGCTAATAGACAGGGATGGACTGGGTCTTCCAACCGGCCCGGGAAATTTTTGTAAGAAGCCTTATGATGGGATATCTAGATATTGAAATCGAGTTGATCTTTTATGCCATCCGGCCTAACGGCCTCTCGGGAAATTCCCGAGTGCTCTTATGGCCAAGGCCAGTCCGTCCCTGGTAATAGATAATGCTCTGCTTTGAGATTAAAGTGGAAATTCTCACCTGAGCAGGGCAAATTGCCTCGCAAAGTTTACAAGCGATACACCTCTCTTCACCGCTTGGATACCGTCGTAAAGCGTGCTCGCCGCGGAACCGCGGGCTCAATGGCCCCTTCTCAAATGGATAGTTAATTGTAGCAGGTTCCTTAAAGATGTGAGCGAGCGTAACACCAAATCCACGGAACAATTCCGTCCAGAATATGGTCTGTGCCGCACGATCGGTGATATCCTTCATTTTCATGCTTGGCTCTAAAGCGTTCACATAAATGTAACCGTCTTCAAACTTCCCTTGTGCATTTACTTGTTTAGGTTCCACCACTCCTGGTTTTTGACTAAAGGGCCGCACATAGCGAGGACCTGGGACCCAAAAAAGAAAAAACAAATATAGAGGTTATGTTTTTACAGGTGTTTCTTTCTAGAATTTTTGTTACTTTTTATCGCATAATTTGTTGTGAATATGTAAACGGGGATTTGACTTACCTGTTCGAGCAATTGAAAATAATTTTAACGAAGACATTCCCAAAAATTCAATAAAATAGTTCAACGCAGTTACACAATAATGCTAGTGCTAGACAACCCACATAACATTAGCACATTACCCAAGGCCAAGTTATAGCGTTTTCCATTTAGTACACTTGTGTTACACTTGTGGCGGTCTAGTGCAGCCGTCAGTGCAGATCAGCTGCCATTTAGTAGCCGTCAGTTGTACTGTGTTTTCGAATCGAATCGAATTTTCGAAATATACACCTTAGAAGTTCCCAAGCTCCACGTAAAAAGTTTTACCATAAATTAATGAGTAAATGATTTATTGTTATATTTATATAACTGTTCTGGTTTGCTCCACAGCCTCCTCGAGATGGTATGAAAAAGTTGCACTGAACCTGCACTGAGTGTACACCCAGTGTTAAATGAAAAACGACGAGCGGGTCAGGGCGCGTACACTGTGCACACTAGTGTACACCAGGGGGTCGTTCCGATTTGGCGGCGGATCGCGCCCGGGCGTCGTCTAGGTCGTTCCGATATCGAGGACGAACACGCTCGGTGAAACGCCCCAGGCGTTCAGATTTAACGTCCGGACGATAAAATTTCATCCCAGGCGAGACTGGATTGAAAGTCGCTCGTCTTGCGCAGTAGCTATAAGCCGTTGAAAACTGGTATGAACATGGTATAATTTAAATTTTATTAGCTTTCCAGTTTGCGAATTACGAGTTTATTTCACTTATTTAATCAATGTGTGAGTTTTCCGATGAGTATTCAAAAGAATTTTCTACCTTTTTAACAATGTTGAATTGGATAGACGTATTTTACGTACTGCCCGTTCATGAATGGAGAGTGAGTTTACTTTTCCTCACTTCACCCTCGCTTCAACCACACCGCTAAATCGGAACGCGCTCCTTTGTAATAAATGGAAAACGCTATTACTTTTGGTTTAATAAATGGAAAACGCTATTACTTTTGGAATGCATCTGGAATGAACTCATGCGTGCGCGTGCGTGAAGTGTAAAAGTCAGTTAGGTGACTTTTATAGGGTACGTTCTACTTTTCCTGCTCACTCAATTGTAAACTGGAATTTAACAGGGCATGCTCGACACGACCATTCTAATGCACCCATATAATAAATTTTTTATTTTTGTCAAATTGTTGTTTTTCTCAATTATCGCCATTATCGGTAACTGTAACTTCATGACATTTTTCGATCAAATACTCAAAAATTATTTGTTATAACTACAAATTCAAAGTGCTCATAAGAATCTAAATTCATTAGTGAAGTGACTTGTAAAACAAGTCCTAGACGTTCAAACATTTTCAAGATTCTATTTTAGACTTTTATTTAAAAAGAAGTCACCAAAATACAGAATTATCTTTACCACTATGCAAGAAAGCCTTTTACAATGCTCATATATTTATTAAAACTCCAGAAAAAATAAGAACCATAAATGCAGCATGTATAGACTTCTAATCTACCAACCACAAGCAAACAATTCGATACACATACATCAGAAACATATAAACATAACTAACACTAGCAAATTCAATACATTTGCATTATAAAACTACTCATCCATTAGAAAGAAGATAAACAATGGAATTGTTCAAATATGCGTGCAATCGAGTTCTCCTGGTGAAATTGAATTCCACTCCGAAATTCTGCACGAGAAGCTATGCAAGGTAAATGCTTTTTTAACGCAAAATGATGTATTTTCCTGCCAGAGTTGAAAATTCTTTTGAGTGAGTTTTTTTTTTTGTTTGGTTATGTTGTTGCTTTCAAAATGAAAAATCAATCAAAATTTCGATATTTGTTGACGTTGTTAAAAAATATATAAAATTTTCTATTCATTTTTATTGTTGTTGTGGGTGATTAAGATTAATGCGTTCATTTTATTTCCCACCGGCTCGCAGGTTGGCCGAAGTCGGAAAATTGGAGTCGCCCAAACTATCAGGCAAGTACGATACTGGCCAATTGATTCTGCATCGTGTGTTCGGTTACCGCGGCGTTGTGTTATTCCCCTGGCTGGCGAGGGTGTACGATAGAGATCTACCACCACAGAAGGACGGCGACGAGTTGAATCCCGCCGTTGTTAAGGAGGTCCATGGTCGTCAACATTTATTTTATCAGGTTTTAATCGATCAAAGAGATTGCCCCTTTATTGTAAGTCATTCAGTTTGCTGCATGCGCGCGTAATAATTATAATTGAATTTGAATCGACTTTTAGAGAGCACAAACCGAAGCGGTAACGTTTCTGGGAAATCAAGAATCATCGAGAAGTTTGTACGCAATTCCTGGCCTTGATTATGTCGCGCATGAAGATATTATTCCGTATACGAGCGCTGATAAGTCGCCGGTGCAACATGAGCTTTTCGATAAATTCCTCGCACACAGCGCTGAAAAAGACCCGCCGTTCGTCGCCCAAGAGACGCTGAAAGCATGGCAGAACAAGAATCATCCATGGCTCGAATTGTCCGACGTTCACAAGGAAACTACGGAAAATATTCGCGTCACAGTCATACCGTTTTACATGGGATGTCGAGAATCACATACTAATTCAGTCTATTGGGTAAGAAGAGTTTATCTAACAAATTGAAATATGTTGCAGCGTTGTAACTTAACGAGGAATCCTATCCTTATAGTGGCGATACTGTATTCGATTGGAAAATTTAGGCGCGTTGGCTGTACAGCTGCGTGAACGCCATTGGCGTATATTCTCCTTGTCCGGAACATTGGAAACCGTCCGAGGCAGAGGTGTTGTTGGTCAAGAACCAGCTCTAACTCGTACGCTTCCAGCGTTTCAGTATAGTTCTCACGTTAGTTTGCAAGCGCCGAGTGGACATATGTGGTATGTTTCGACGATGCTGATGGTGTTGAACAATATGCGTTCTTTGCTTACTAAATTTTTGTTAGGGGAACATTTCGTATGGAACGTGAAGATGGCTATACATTTGATTGTCGTATACCTCCGTTTTCGTTGGAGAGTAAGCCAGAAGGTGGACCGGCTGCGCCGCCAGGCGCATTATAAATTGATCAACTTATGGAATGGAAACTCACCCGGACTATGAGTAAATGTTACTATTTAAAACAAAGGAAACAAGAAGAATTGAAAATATGGTAACAACTTTGTAAATATTTACAACTCTAATATTTTATACATATACTAGGACTAGTTAGAAATAATAAATGATATTGATCTAGTCTTAATTTTTTGCGTGAAAATGAAAATATTGCGAAAAACAATGCGAAACTGATAAAGCAGTTCGAGTAACTTAAAAACTCGTTTGTTTTTGTTATTTCTTTGTTAGTCGCAAGAGAAGTGAAAATTCGTACAAGCACTCACCGCAATGTTGCCAGATTGGGTGATTTATCGCAAATTGGACGATTTTTGTCG
Organism: Liometoxenus newtonarum; assembly: GCA_030264535.1. Classification (NCBI taxonomy): domain Eukaryota; kingdom Metazoa; phylum Arthropoda; class Insecta; order Coleoptera; family Staphylinidae; genus Liometoxenus; species Liometoxenus newtonarum. Next base: position 15,753 of record JARJEB010000581.1, read on the forward strand.
AGATGAGATTTTGCAATCACATTTGTGTAAAAGTCGCAAATATAGCGATTTTTGTGCTATAAAAATATTTCGTTGATTTTATTAATAATTTCTGGTAGTTGCCTAAATTTGTTCATTAATTTTTCTGTACGTGTATATAAAGTTGCCTATTCGTGTATATAAAGTTGCCTATAATTATGACCTTGTGCGACATTTTGAAAATTTTATTAAAACTGTCGACTGTCGACACATCTGGCAACACTGGCAAGCAGGCTTGGTGTGTGTGTGGTCACTAATGAAAAATGCTCCATGAAGTAAAAAATAATATAGTTCACGAAGCATTTTTGCTTCATGAAGTAAAAAACAACTTTCCAAGGACCAAATTTTCTTCGCGAAGTAGATTTGCTGAAGCGCTTCTCGTTGCTTGCGAGAGAGAAAAAAACAAATTATTTTCTGACAATGAATTAATTCTTGGCAATGAAATAATGATTAATAATTAATATGAAGTGCCAAAATTAGTATATTATTATATGACCGATTATGACAGCCATTGTTCACGAAGATGATGTTTGAGCCCACGAGCCGCAAGGCCATTATCGCAAATATAATAATATGCTTTTTCTACACCTTGCACTATTTTTAACACAAAATACAAATTTGGATTTTTTCGATGAAGTAACGAACGAGCAATAACTGATACAATATGGCGGGCGATACACATGAACTATGGTCGGAATTCTTCGGGTTCTTTCGAGATTTTAGATTATATAGATAAGTTGGATTGGCCACTTCAAATTTGTTGAACTTTAAATGATCTTTGCAGTGATTTATGAAAATCCATAACTCACGGTAGTGATTTATAGGTACCATTCATTAATCACTCAAAAAATGCTAATAATGACCATATAACTAAATAGGTGTAGAAAAAATCATTTATACCAAACAAAAATGGATTTCCACAAACATACTAATAAATTACAAATGTTGAAACAAAAAATGTTTCATGAAGTAAATAATGCTCCAAGAAATAAAAAAAAATTGAACTCGCTAACAGTGAAACAAATTTTGTATGGAAGGTGGAAATAATATTGATGACATATCTCTTCAAATTCCACTTTTCGTTCAAAAATCAGAATGGTCCTTACGGATTTTTCTAATTAATCGAGCCATAAAATGCTAGTAACCAATGAACGCAATTTATTTCATCTGCCTCAAATCTAAATATGTACAAATATCTAATTAGTTAATAGAAATATAATAATAGCAATACGTATTGGTACAAAATGTACGAGTGCGAATCAATCGAGCAAAATATCACAGAATTATTAGTTTTTAGTTCGCTTCCTTCCATTTTTTTGATATTGACATCTCCTTAAGTGGAAAGCAATGTATAAATATTGTATATTAATATGATAATAAAGTATTTTTACGAGTAAAAAAAAGATAACAAATCACATTTATATGGAATGCATTCGGTTCTCAAACGTGTATTGTATTTGCCAACGTTTACCTTCCCCGAATTCAAATTGCACATTTTATCAATTCTTCACTCACAGCTGAGCTGTCACTAATTTAAAGAGCTGAGTATTCGTTCTTGGGTCTATTTTTCGGTCCGATATTCAACGAACCACGACCGAATTTGCTCCCTCTGATGAAATCATATTTCGCCTCCTTTTTGTTAAACGTTTCGACGAGATTCTTAACAAGAGAGTGTTTACCAGTACCACCAGCGCAACTTATTTGACTCTCACCGTTCGTTTCTTGTTCTCCATGCTGGTCAACCTTTTCCTTGACGTCATAACAATTGTGGCTTTCCTGCCTTCGCTGCAACAACGGTGTGAAACATTTACGTTGCAAATAGTGTGCTTTTCCCGTTAGGTCTAACGTTTTCGGGGACTTTTTCAACGTGTGACTTAACAAATCTTCCGTGTATAAATATTCCTGTGGTTGTGGTCGTTCTAGACACACTTTCGTTTCAAAAAGATTTGATTTTGATGGTTTTGGCTGCTCAAATTCCAGGTAGCTTCTATGTATTTTCGAATTGGCATCATTTTGCTTAAAAATATTTCTTTCTATAAGATTCCCAGTCGTTTGCACTTTGGTGTTCTGTATTTTCGCCAATGTCCCCGCCGCATGCTTATCACGAAGACATTTTTGTGGTTTTGTAACTTCCAGAGTGCTCCTCTTACCCACGCTTCGTATCTTATCCTTGACGCAACTCTCCTCCAACCGGTCCAAGTGCTGCGTCTTTAGAAACCTGTTTCGTGTGAAATTCTTGGGTACTTTACGCAATAACAGTTTGTGATCTTTAATATCTTTCAAATTGTTCTCGATTGGTTCGACTTTCTGTGTTTTGTTGTTGTCGTTATTCGTTAGCTGCTTGTTGTTATGTTGTTTGTGGCAACCTGTGAGATTTTTCACCGACAGTTTTTTATCGTTTAGTGAAAAAGCCGCGTCGTTTTTGAGAAAATCAATATTTTCATAGTTGGGAAACTCCTTTTCTATTTTACTATGAAAATCGTCACACGATTTCGTACAAAACTCATCATCCGGCGCAGGGGTATGCGTGTGCGGATGCAGCGAACAATTTTCCACACTCTTTGAAAGTTTCCCAAGCGTGCATTGACCCGTGGTGCCCGTTATCGGCCGTTTCAATATGGGTTTTGGTTTTTTTCTTGGCAAATTACAATCGAGCGGTTTGATGCTATCAGAACTGCATGACTTTGATATGTTATCGATGATAAGTTTTCCTTCGCGAATCGGCTCCAACACAGGCGTATTGCTACCACTCGAATTCGGACTGATGCCACTGTAGTGTTGTATATCAAAGAGCAAATCTCCAGGTAGAGTCTTCCCAACCGATAAATGTATCGATAATGATTCCAGCCACACTTCCATTATTTCAAAAGCAGGCCTTTTATCCGGATTTAGGTCCGTGCATAAGAAGGCAACTTTAAAGAAAGGTTCAGGACAGGTATCGCAGAATTTATCACGGAAATCGTTTTGATTCAGGCCAAAGTCGTTGCTGCGTGGTAAGAAATCCGGATCGGCTTGGACGCGTCCAATGATTTCGCAGCAGACTATCCCGAAACTGAAAATGTCCACTTTTTCATCGTACTTGTTGCCTTTCATCATTTCCGGTGCCATCCAGTATGGGTTGCCCACAACTGTATACCGCTTTTTGCGTTCCTTTCGCTTCTGTTGCCCATTTAGAGGGCACGTTTTGTGGTTCGTTGATCGTCGTATGCTGTCCGTATTCTGAGATATTATTCTTGCTAGACCAAAATCTGCTACTATTACAGTCTTATCCTGAAACATGGAAACCAATGGATTAGATGATTAGATCATCACACGCTGTCAACCCGCACGTTTCGGCTCACCTCTCTGACAAGGCAATTATGCGAATTCAAATCCCGATGAATAATATTCATGGAGTGCAGGTACGCCATACCGGCTGCAATATCTTTGGCAAATGACACTCTCTGCTGCCACGGCAATTGTTGATTGCTATCCTGCAGCAGTTCAGTGAGCGTGCCGCCAGCAATATACTCCGTGACCAAATGAAGTTTTCTTTCTTTGTACAGCACACCAATAAAACGCAATACATTGTTATGGTGTAAACTCCTCAACACAGCCACCTGAACCAAACAACAATCATCAATCAATCAACCAAAGAAAAAACAGAATGTAAGTAGTGTATAACAGCAGTTTCTATGACAAATAGAGGTGGTGGAGCTAGGGTTATTTTTATCCGACAGATGGCGCTAGTGGGAACTAGATTTAGTGACCTTGACATTGAAGTAACTAGATTTGGTGAGTTTTTGACATGTTACTAACCAGATTTGGTGACCAATCTAGTTACTAACCTGTCAAAAGTCACCAAATCTAGTTACTAACATGTCAAAAAGTCACCAAATCTAGTTCCCACTAGCGCCACCTATCGCTTGGGTGTCAACCCACGAATTTACGTCAAACTACCACTAGCGCTATCTGTCGGATAAAAATAACCCTAGCTCCACCACCTCTATTTATAGTCACAGAACCCGCTGTTATACACTACTAATGTATTTACTTCCTTTAAAAAATTCTTCTGAGCTTCCTCGTCAACCCGATACAATTCTTTCAGCACCATCACCTCTTCAGTGTCGCGTGTCGTCACCTTAAACACTTGACCAAAGAAACCCTGTCCAAGTAGTTCGCCCTTAACCAGATCCGAAGCACGAAAGACGCGTTGTTGCGGTTTGGCCTCGAGAAACGAATATGCCCGTGAAAGTTCATTCGACCGCTTGTTATTCGGTAGATCGTCCAATAGTCGACTCATCGAACTGCTGCGCTCTTTATCCAGGGATGGCTTCGTTTCCAGGTTATTTTTGCAACGACGCTGCAATTGTCGTGAGCGTTGCGTACAGCATGCACCTTCATCTCGTCGTTTGAAGAGACGCTCTTTGATTTCTTTATCAACAATCGGATAATTATCATGTTTCGACGTTGATATTGAACTTGGTACACTATCCCCTTGAACGGCAATTTGTGAATCGTTTACGGAAATGCACGTGGATAGAGTTGGTGGTGTTTTGGTGATTTTTTGTGGAATGTTGCTGTCGCTGGTTGTCGTTAAGACTGGATTTTGTGGTTTTGGAATGAATAGATCACTTTTGCGTCGAATTATTGATGCTGGATCATGTTCAATAGTCAACTGCAATGTTGTCAATGCGTGTTAGGAACTACTGCTCATGCGCAAACTGCATTAAGCCATTGCAAAAAATGAATAAATACCTGCAGGACTGTTTCGGAGTATTTTATTAAATTTTCAACGCTCTCCAAGGGTTTGTCTTTGACCGGCGTTCCATTTATCTCTAGAATCCGGTCACCTATGTGTAATGACATCATGTCATTATTGACATCCAACCTTAAATTAATCAAATCCATTAATGATTAAACTAGAAAATTTTTCAATTGTTCAGAAGATTGTCAAATTGTTCGGCAACGTTGCCACATTTCTCGCTGGAGGACATTTGACAACCTTAAGATGACAATTTAACATCGAAACGTCAAAGTAATGATAAATCTGTCAATATTATGTCAATAATTGTACTTAATTAAAAACTTTTACTATTTGTTACTTGTTTGCTACTAGTTTTCAATTGCAATAACAACATTGGTATGCGTTTAGGTAGAGAAAAATGCTAATCAAGCAACAGATTAATTACCTGAAAGCGGTTGGCGTTAGATAACAGCAAAATCGGCACGCCGATGTTAGGAATGTTAGAGCAAAGCCGTAGAATTTGCCGCGCAGTTGCCACATTAATCTATTTAGCATTGTGATAACAATAAATCAAACGATTAATGCCTCCTTCTATCACTATTTAATCATATGGAATTAAATGTTAATTATTAATGACTAATTTTGCTCGTCTACAAGTATATAACAACAAATATACACAAACAAAGAAGTGAAGGTGTTGTTTGGTTATTTGTTATTGTTTATTTAAACTTACTGAGAGATTGTCAAGTGACTCTGACCAATGGGATCCGAAGACAACTTAATGCACTTTGGCCCTGTGGGTAACTCAACCAGTCGAATTGAATGCGGTTTCGTAATGAACGGATACCGGGGTTTCTGTTTCTGCAACGGATGCATTTGCTTCTTGTAGCATGCGCCGCAGTACAACTTGGATCGTTCGACAAGAGCATACGAATCGCCGTCACCAATAAAGATGGAACACAATGTGCAGTTGAAACATTCGGGATGGAATTTATGTTCGCCAGCTACCATTACCGGGCCGGTGATAATCTGAAAGCAGAGATATGTTAAGTAATAAGTGCTTTAAGAATCTCTATTATAAAACCGAGTCCAAGTTTTGAAAACTCGCCTACGGTTCGTTTTCCCATGGACCAGTTTTATAATGCGTCTTAAAGCATGAATTTCTTATACTTGTTTATCTATTTTGTGCTGATTTTAACTGTAAATAAAAAAAAAATGTACAAAGCAAATAAAAAATACATTTCTAAAGTGTATGGTAGGCAACCCAAATTGCGTTGTTAAAAATGGTCGACGTTTCAAACTACATTGGGTATTCTAATTGGTATATTACATGAAAGCAAAATAGATAAATTTGTTTTCTTTACCTGTCCACACTGTTGGCAACTCTCACCAAATCGTGTCCAATAATCATTTTTACAAAACAACAATCCATCCTTCTCGAAATACCAATTTGATAACAACGCATCGCACACTGTACACCTGAAACACTCCACATGCCAATCCTGTCCCAATGCTGATACACATTCGTTATCATCGACGAGATTTAAGCAACTAGCACATACAGCTGCATTCGGGTCGGCGTCATCTGAAATTTCCATGTTTATGAATACTTTCCGACGTTCATCAGTCACTAATGGCAAATGGTTGGTATGTAATTAACGAAAATAGAAACAAGTGTAAACAACCCACGCAATTCCACCATTGTAGTAACAATCAACGAATTGCCATGCCATTTTACAAAACAACAAATCAAGAACTAATCATTGTTTAGAACTATTAACAATGATCATTGATTTGAGTGACTTACCGTTGTCTGTGGATTGTTCCATTGTTGATTAGTGTGTTGTTATTAGATTTATGATTTTTAATTGATTGTAAACAAGTACAGGAAGATTCGAAGAATTTTTCATGCTTTTGTTTTCGCTGCGGTTTCGGTTTCGTTTATTTTTCATTAATGCGGATATTAGACAGTTCAAACTGACAGTGACAGTAGTCAAAAAGGACCGGTGTGAAGTTATGACACCAGTTCATGTGACACCTTTTTGACAGCATATATTTTCTCAATTTTCATACTGTTTCGTTTCGATTTCGCAAGAAAGTCGGCATATATATTCCTAGTGTTATTGTACAACTTACGAAAAAGTGCTCCCAACTACACTTTTTCGTACATAAGTACGTATAAATTAGAAAGTTGAGGAATGGCATCATTCATATTGATAAGTAAGTTGTACAATATCACAAGGAATAAGACTAGGAATATATGTGGGAAGTTTCATTGTGAAAATCGGAACGAAACAGTATGAAAATTGAGAAAATATATATGCTGTCAAAAAGGTGTGATGGGAATTGGTGTCATAACTTCACACCGGTCCAAAAAGGTTGGATAACCTGCCAATAGGGGCGCTAGAGTATGAAGGTGAAAACAAGATCATATAGAAGCGGTAAATTCAAAACGACACATCATTGAAAAAATTTAAATGAAAAATGATCAAATTATTTTGATTATAAATACAATTACATGTGTTTAAGTATCCAAACTCGTTTCATCTATTTATCAATCAAAATAACTATAAATAATTGATTCATAGCTTGTTGTTGCTGCTTTGTTGCGTTTTTATATTTTTAAATTAAAATTCTAAAATTTAAAAAAAGGTTTCAATTTCAATTCACGTGCATGAAAGGCTCACGGTAAATTTGATGTGAATTTGGCTCCGAATGCGCTCTGCGACTTGATGCTTTTTGCAATTAACCTACTTTTTTATAATGGACTTTTACGTGTGGTTTTGACTTTTTCTAGGACGATTAGTGACAAACCCAAACAAACAAATAACTTGAGACCAAAACACTATGTACTCATCTACAGCACAAGCACAGGTAACAAGGTAATGAGAAATTGCACAGGGTAGGATAAAAAAATAGAATAAATAAATTAGAAAGGAAATATAAAAATAAACTACCTATTGAAATAGCACAAGAAGTGTAGGTATAATTGAGAACTTTCTAACTGGTGCAAATCTAACTAGGTTTGTAATGGATAACAAATTGTTAAAATGTTTAAACTGTTAATAGGTTCGTTGAAATGCCAAAATAACAAGAATAATAACTTCTTTTCACTTAGAAAAAAGGAACACGTTCTATTTTTCGAATTTTAACTGCGCTATTTATGCAATTTTCACTTATCATAGGAAAATAAGAAAAAAAAGGGCCGAAAATAGAACAGTGTGGAAATGAACTGTCATCTTAGCAACTTTTATAACCTCTAACAATAATTAAATATGAGAATATGTTCAATTTTTTGGAATAAAAGCTGCGCTAGTTTATGCAATTTTCACTTTTCATTGGAAACATAACTATAAGTATAAAAATACCTGTTAAAAAAGAGAAAATAAGAAAAAAAGAGTCAAAAATAGAACAGTGTGGAAATGAACTGTCATCCAACAACTTTTATAACCTCAAACAATAATTAAATATGAGAATATGTTCAATTTTATGAATAAAAGCTGCGATAGTTTATGCACGTTTCACTTTTCATTGGAAAAAGGTGAAATTAAATTAAATTAGATTAAATTAAATTAAACAGGTGAAATTAAGAAAAAAAATATAAAGATCAAAAATAGAAGAGTTTGGAAATGAACTGTCATCCAGCAACTTTAATAGATATAAATAAAAATGGACAAAGCAAATAAATTTCTAAAGTGTATGGTAGGCAACCCAAATTGCGTTGCTCAAAATGGCCCACGTTTGAACGTGACAGTAGGCTATTCGGTAGAGCTGATGGATGCTGTCAAACGTCAAACTGCTATTCAGATCTTTAGATATCCTTGTTTTTGGAGATATTAACCAATCAAATTTATTTATTTTATATAAATAGATAGTTATCTCTCTCACACACTGCTGTGTTTGGTTTTGGTTTTTGAATAAAAATTCGCTCTACTTTATGCAATGTTGACTTTTCTTTTTAGGTATTGAAAAAATGACTAAAAGAGTCACAAATAGAACAATTTGAAATGAATTGTCTGTCTGTCATCTGTTACAGCAACTTTTATTTCCTAGGTCAATTACCACAGACATGAGGATGAGACAATACAAAGAAAACGTAGTTATTTGAATATTTGACACAAAACACAAAATTAACTTGTTTGTATGGTGGATGCTTTATGTTTTATACTTATTTTAAGTTTTAAGTGGCCGCGTCGCGGTTTCCTCGGTCGTCGTTTCGGTGGGAGAAAGAACTTGCGATTCCCGAGAAGTCTGGTCTGTTGGTCTGTCTGTTGATAGTGATCTGGGAATTGCAAGTCCTTGCCGGTTCGTCCGTCGGTTCGGTTCCATGCGCGAAATTTAAATAAATTTTCAATTTGTTGCAGCATTTTTTTATTACTTATATCAAAGTGAATTCAAATAAAATGAAAAACAACTAATGTTACATAGTTATTTCGCGTGTAATTTTTTCTATTTTAAGTGATCCTGAGTACTCTCTGATGAGCACAAATAAAAAGATAATAAAATTTATCTATAATAACATGTGAAGTTAAAATAAAAATGGACACGAGCCATTTTCAGCTGGGCGTTGGGCTGACTATTATAATCCTGAAAATATTATCTTATGACGTAAATGAGATTTTCAACGAATTGTTTGTTTTCTATATTTTCGTAAGATTTCATTCAATTATTTTTCATAATAATATAAGTACTAAGGTAATAACTACATAAAAAAAACAAAACTAGTTTATTTCAAATTAATTTCAGTTATTTTAAAATCAAATAAAAATAACTTTCAAATATTGTAATCAATTTAATCAGAAATAGTGGAAATTTACACAAAAATATACACCTAAATCAAGATACTATATTATAACTTTTATTAACAGAGAAAAAAAACAAGAATTTTATTTCTGTTTGAATAAACATTGTGGAACTTTGTTTACCAAATCGCAAAATTAAAGCAAAAAGAAAATAAAAAACAAGACAAGATGGTGATGGTTAAGATCCTTCAATATGAACCGGTGTCTGATAACGATAACGATAAGAGGAATCGGTAAGTGTTGTTTTGTTTAAACTGCATGTTTGCATATTAAAATTGCGGTTTAAAAAATTCATGTTCTATTTTTATACCTATTAGCTTTTCCGAATTCTTGGGCTTTTAAATAGGTAAAGAAATGCGTCAAGTTTGATTATCATTCCTATGAACGGCGTAACCAGACTCTCATCGGGGGGGGCTGGAAGAAAATGTGATAAAACATTTACAAAAATACATATTGTTTTAAAATCCAAACCGTAGTATAAAATAAAAAAAATAGAGTGTGGCGGGCTGGTTACGCCACTGAATTTTATGATTTTGATGTGAAAAATCTGCAGGATAATAATCTCCGTGTTTGTTGTGCTAATGCGTGTAGTGAGCTTTCTAAAAGTTAATTACAAACAAAAGTGCAAACGCAATTTTACTATTTCGCGTAAAATCTATAAATTAGCAATCCATTTGGTATAAGGTTCGTAAAATATTAGCGAATTCCAGGAATAAAAAACATGTTATGCTATTGCAAACACAAATTTCCTAGTTTACATCATATTTTACATAAATTAATGAAGTTCTAAACCTTCAAAAATCAAAGGAAAAGTCGGAAAAACCCAGAAATCATTAAAAAGTTTCAAATCTTAAAAAAAAATCTTTTAGAAATCTTATTTGCCAATTTTTTTTAATGATTTGTTCATTAAATATTGTTTGTTATTTTTAAATATTTGGAATGGTTAAAACTTCTGCAAACAATTTCGTTCTTCAAATCGAAATGTTGAAATCATAAAAACAGAAAAAAATCAATATTTATTACTTAAAAAAATCGATTGTTTTTCGATAAATTGATAAATAAATGATAACTTTAGGTATAATTTTATTATACTGGATTCGAAATTTAAAAATGTGTCTAATATTCTGTTGACATGACAACGACAGCTGTTCACTCACCGCTGACGCCGACGCCAACAATTTGATATCAAACAGGGGCGTAGCTATTATAGGGCAATTATTTGCGAGCTCCGCTCGTAAATTGACTCGGATTTCCCAAAACCTTTGCTAACACAGAATTGGTTAGATTGGTCGATGCAGTTTACTTTACTTTAGAATCAAGGGGTCGTGAACTAACCTAACTACGCCCTGATACAAAATGTTATGGTTTGGCTATACATTTTTCAACATTTATTCAATACTTTTTTTAGATTTAATTTTATTTTTATTAAGTTTTCAAGTATGCTCGTCGTGCAGGAACATACAGGGTGTCCCAGACCAAATGATACAGCGATAAACGGCAGATTCTACATGAAAAACTGAGTAAGATAGTCGAATACCAAAATGTTCAGGAAGCACCGTTTTTAAACGGGAAGCAATTTAAGCTGACCAATCAGAGAGCTTTCCCATGTTCAAAAACCACCTGTTTCAGGAACTCAGTGGTTGCTATGACATTGTTGATCGGGCCATAATTTCTTTGGTCGACTGTAAATAATTTAGGTAATG
>JARJEB010000582.1:0-30720 GCA_030264535.1 Liometoxenus newtonarum
GCCATATTGTTTCACTTGCTCGTTCGTTGCTTCATCGAAAAATCACAATTTGTATTTTGTGTTAAAAATAGTGCAAGGTGTAGAAAAAGCATAATATTATATTCGCGATTATGGCCATTGCTCACTCAGATGAATTGCGCCACTCGCTTTGCGGCTCGTGGCCTCAAAAATCATCTTCGTGAGCAATGGCTGTCATAATCGCTCATATAATAATAGACTGTTATATTTCTATAGGTATATCTTCAATTCAAAAACCATTCCACAGGTTTTAGTGAAAAAAACTGTTCTCAATTACAAAACTCTTGTTGCCAAAGTACCTATATTTATATAAATGTAGTGACTGAAAATGAAGAAATTAAGTAACATCTTTAAATTATTGTTGAATATGATTTACTTATACCTAATAGTTTGTTTGTACCTAATGATGAAGTTTAACTTCGAAACCGGTCGCTAAATAAATTGAAATTGTCACTGTATGGGATAGCATTCTAAAAATTATGTTCCTTGATTTAAATTATTCCTGATGGTAGTTTATATAGACTTTAAAAGTTTACATAATGAATGAAATAATGAAAATATAACGGCTTCGTCACCATCATTCACACCATGAATATTTATAAGCAATAAAACTATCTACATTTAGGTGAAGCGAGAACGTCAAAAAATAATTCATCCTTTTGATACTTATAAATTTGCCGCCCTGTTCTTATTTGTTTATGTATTTAGGCTGCTGATTGATAATCAAGAAGTGGAAGCGGCTTCTTTATGCTATAAAATTGCAATAACGCATTTTTGAAGAGAACGCACCATGCGGTAATTAATATATCTATATCTATACTTATTACATATAGATTCTTTTACGGCGCCATCGCACAGTTAAGAATTTAAAGTAAGTACCTACATCAAATATTGTAAACTGAAAAAAAAATAAAAGAAGCCTAAAAAGCTTTAAAACCCACAAAGAAGAATAATTAGTAAAATTTTGTTGATTGTTCATAATGAGTTTAGTTTAGGTTTAGGATATACTTCAAGGGAATTTAGAAGGAATATCCGCACTTTTGACAGGAACAGCCCCATCGTAAACGCCTATACCCTATCTATACCTACCTATACATCACCGAAATTTCTTTAGCAGGTTAATAGGTATATCTACCTAAATAGGTATAAAAATGGATGTTTTCCAATCTCATTTTCCCTTGTCCACATTTTCCCATTGAAAAATTGATAAAATGTTTATAAAATTATTTTTGACGCACAATTAGGCATTCTAATATGTCGTTACAAACGTCAAAAATTTGCTCGTGGAGGATAAACATTATATTTTCAAATTTCATTAATTGTCCGTTTTAACTGAAACTAAATAGAAACTTATAGATAAGTATGTTTTGTTTATTTTGGCTGTTTCACTGCTTGTACTCTCCTCTCTGTGAACGTGAACAAAAAAAGATTTTGAAATACTTACTTATAACTTGTCTTTATTGATACTTAATTAATTAATAACCCATCGGAAAATTGATAAAATGTTTATAAAATTAATAACGCATCGGAAAATTGATAAACTGTTTATAAAATTATTTTTGACTCACAATTAGGCATTCTAATATGTCGTTACAAACGTCAAAAATTTGTTCGTGGAGGATAAACATTATATTTTCAAATTTCATTAATTGTCGGTTTTGACTGAAACCAAATAGAAACTTAGAGATATATGTTTTGTTTGCTTTGCCTGTTTCACTGCTTGCACTCTCCTCACTCTGAACGTGAACAAACAAATATTTTGAAATTTTTATCTAATATATAACTTGTCTTTATTGATACTTAATTAATTAATAACCCAATTAGTGCCAGTATTGTAACAAATATAATTGATTCAGATATGATTGTTCGAATGTCTAAATCCAGTTTTCAAGATCGTAAAAAGAGCAATAACTCATGCTGTTTGTGCATTTGGTAAGGTTGCACTCGGCGGCATTATTAGAAAATTAAAGGGAGTGGTATCGTATCTCCCTGTCGACGCAAGAGACGCACAGTGAGTAGAAAACAAAATATCGAGGACACGAGGATCGAAAGATGGCAGCGGCAAAGGGAGCCGGGCGTCCCGCTGTTTTAACGACCCTACTTAGTGTAAACATGCCGCAAGATCTAGATAGGAAGCGCCAGCTTTTTTCTTAATTCGGGTTCCTTTCATTTTTATTTCTCAACAAGAGCAAGCTGAATTATGTGTAGAGATCTTTAGGATCCGATAGATGAAGACAAATCTCAATATACACACTCCTTAGTTACAGGTTGAGATTACTTTCTTGATCTTCAGCAAAATAATCTTTGATGGGATTTAACATTTGTACAAATCTTCACAAAGGATGGATCCGTTACTAATCCGGATTGTCATTGATTATGAAACAAATTGGGTAGAAAATCCAAAGGGTATCACATCAGACAGACGGCGCCTGCTTAAACTTGAAAAGACAAATTTGATTTGAACGATTACCTATTGCAAAAACTTGAAATTTTGAAAAAAACAATTTCAGTTCTGCGGCCGGGGCAGCCTAGGAGCGCCAAAACGCATTGATTTCTAAACCGGCCCTGTAAATTGTATCTTGTGATCATATTACTTCAGATATATATTTTTGAATTTTGACATCGCACTGAAAACCACTTCTTTTTTGAATTTCTCAACAAACGCACTGTCTTGGAATTCGTACTTATTACTTATCAAAAACACTGCACTACGTAAAATATCAGTAGGTACCTACATCACTAGATATATTAAAATTACGAAATATTCTTCATTTTTGCAAACTTGTTGGAACCAAAGTGGATGTTTGATGTGAATGGGAAAGCGGTTCAGTGAAAAATGAAGCGTCCGTCTGTCTGCATGGGCGGTGCATCTTTCCGTACTGGAAATTTTCCAGGGCAGCCCGCCTTATTCGACGGGGACGATTTGCTGCCGTACACCCAAGAGTTGCAACGAACGAATAGAACAATTTCGAGGTGTGTACAAGCCTCCCGTTCGCCGAGCACTAACTCCATCTGAGCACCCGACCAGTTAACTAACTACCGCAGACCGACTATTATATGATTATTCTTCATTATAGTGCCTACACTCGTAGGAAGTAGATGGTTGAGAGAGTTCGACGAGCGAGAGTAATTTTGAACGGGAAAATCGTGTATAGAACCGCAAGGAAGCCGACACATGCAACCCTCGTGTGTATAAGCGAAAGAATACGATTCGGGTAACGACGACGGGTTTTTTTTCTTTCGTTGCTTCGAGTGCGCGCTCGTTACCGCGACGGCAATTTAGCGTAATTTGTATTTCGGCGTTTAATATAATAACAATATCATTGAATCGTCGGTACTGGCTCCGAGAACGATTATTATAGTGTGAATTACACGTATTAACGCGATAAGCGACGGCAACAATTTCGTGATCATCAACGATCATAATCAACCTTTATAGGTATAGTTGAAATTATTTGGGTGATGCGCACTTATTATCTAATAATTTCCACAATCGGTTCTAAAAAATAATTATTTATTATTATCTACAACAAAACTATATTAGTGCAAATACCAAACATAATTAATTAAAGATAATTCCCTACAATTCCGAATTAAACTTATACTTACCTAAATATAAAACTGGGAATTATGTGCCTGTGCGCAACTTGTTTAAACTTAGCTTCAACTTGAAGTACTTAACAAGTTGACTCTTTAATTGGTGATTTTGGACTGAAGTGATTAGGTACATCTATATACTCACAACGTGCGGATATTTTAATGTTTTCCAATAACCAAAGTGCAGATCTTCATTTGTTTTCTTCATAGTGCGGGAATTATTCGAAGAAATCATTCAGTTCGAGTATTATAAAGACGCCGTGCAAGGGCAATTTTTATCCAAAGTGGATATCAAACCTTTCACGACGTTGAACTTTACGGATTTGGGTTCCCCATTTGGGGGCCCCAACGAAGATCCGCCGGGTACACCCACGATGTCCGCCGAAGGTGGTGGGCATCTTGGTCCGCCAACACCACATGAAAGCAGCAATTCGACGCCCGTCTCGAAATCTGCCTTCATTGAACTGCAACAACACGGATATGGCCCACTGCGAACATCATATCAACATCATTTCAATTCGCCGGCGGGAAATGCACATACGGGACCGACGGGGACACATCCGGATGCCGGTTTTCCTAGTCCGCGAGGTGCTTTGGGTGCTTATCCATTTCCACCAATGCATCAGAATTCATACACTGGTTATCATCTTGGATCGTATGCGTCGAATTGTCCACCATCACCAAAAGACGATGGTAAAGGACTTACCTACATACCTACCTATACCTATACTAGTCCAATATTTTAAAAGGTCACAAATTAACAATTTTGATGAAAACTGAACGTAGGTATAAAGTGTTGACGCTACTTTATATGGTCACAAATTTTTGTTAGGGAAATTATGATCATCTAAAACAGGCTTAAGTCAAATATAAAACCAAATCACGATATAGGATTTTGTTAGGGGTGGAAAATTAAGTATAAGTATCATTGGTTAGTTGTTTGCTTAATAAATAATCGAATTATTTGAATTGTAATATACGATAACGATAACTATCGGATTGATAAGGGGTACTTCACAAAAAATGGGCAACTGTTAAAAACGAATTTTCAATTGACAATGATGATGAGGACAATAATGGGATCACCTATGTTTATAAACGTATAATTCGCTGATCGTAATCATTGATATTTTATTGCTGTCGCTTTTTTAACGACGGTGTATCTATTTGCATTCTATTCGTTTCATAAAATGAATTTCTGACAAAGTTACATTAATGCTGACATTACTGGACATTGACAACCTCAAACTCCATAGCTAATATCAAAACATTTAGCGACGGGAATCAAATCAACTCTATTCTTTTATCTGTAGGTACAAATATGTCTTTGGTTAACAATTTACATGTAAATGAAAGTGATCATGATCATGCGTTGGGGATTTGTATGTCGCGATTTAATTTAATTTGTCATAGTCGATTGGATGGGTTTAAGCTGTGAAAAACCGCAAAAATGGCCAATCAAGCGTCAAATGAAGCAAAATATCCTATAAACCAAACTATATTATATAACTATATTAATAATAAAAATAAAAAGAATTTAAATCATTGTTTGTGCGAATTACAGTCGAAATCTGTAGGTGTTTTGAATAAGTCTTGAATTAGGTAATATTTAATTATTAAAAAATTGTGAATGAAATATAGATACGTTAAAAAGAAATTAAGTACTCGAGTTTTTCCAACTTAGGTATACTTAAGTTATAAGATAAATTCGAATTGTAAAATTTTATTCCGATGTTGATGAATAATATATATCTAATAAATTACATTTGCCTGCAGTATAAAATGCGAAATCATCTAGAAAAGCAAGAACATTCATTTGTTTCACGTTAATGAGAAGTCGAAGTCGCTTATTGATGTCTTAATAGTCATTAGGACTAATTAGAAGGTTTTTATAATGTGTGTTTGCTGCGATCCCGAAGCCGATGCGTTAGTTTTTTGCACCGCATACTGAATAAATGATAAAACATTGAACACGATAGATTGGATAATTCCTTAATGAAAGTCAGAATGTTCAAATGATCATATGGATATAGTGGTTGCATTATTGCACTAAGAGTTATATAACGCGGGTCATCAAATTGTACCTATATCTACCAACACTTTTCATTCGAAATCTATTTGCCAAGAAATATAAACTATTTTAAAATTTAGTTTCCTATATAAGAATTTAAATTAACAATGAATTTTTTTCTTGATGTTTGCAATCATTTTCTTGTAGGTCAAGGTAAGAAAGTTCCTATTATATTTTCGTTTTTATTACAGATAAATGTTTATCATTAGAACGGCCGTCGGGAGGAAGCAAAGGGAAAAAAATGCGAAAACCGCGAACGATATACTCATCCCTACAATTGCAACAACTAAACCGACGGTTTCAACGCACCCAGTACCTGGCATTGCCTGAAAGGGCCGAATTAGCAGCAAGTTTAGGCCTTACACAAACACAGGTTAGTGTTATATATGCATCTATTATTTTTCGTTTATATAAATCTTTCTTTTTCTTCTTTCTGTTTATTTTGTATTAGAATTTGTCACTATAAAAGTAATGTAACTAACAATGAATAGGTAAGGTATATTGAGAAAATTCATATATGCTACATTAAACTTGAATAGAGCCAAAAATACAAAACCACTCGAAAGAATAGGCATACGCAATCATATGAACGAGAGGAAAAGAATCACAAGGAAATAGCACGCTTATCAAGAACTTATATGCGTCCAATGCGTCCACTGCCTGCACTTGAAAGGATAAAAAGCAAATAAATAAAAATATATGTGGAGGGAATGTTGAGGACGCAAAAAATAAAATAAAATAAAATACAAAAGTAAGAAAAGAAAAAGTAAGTGGAACGTATTTGTAATCCGTACCTGAAACCCGTCACGAGTCACACTCTTAAGGGACATTAAAAAGTCGTAAGAAACTAATTTAGCCACGATTAACGAGGCGCTCGGTAACTTTTTTTCAACTTCTTTAATTTTCTGCAAACAGTAAGAAAAAAAGATTAAATAAAAATGACATTCACATCATCAGAATAAGAATCTATATTTTTCTGATATTTTCACATTTTACAGAATTTTATAATTTCTCAATATTTACAAAAATTAATTCTACAAATTCACATATCTCAAAATTATATTTATGATTAGCATTGAGCACATTAATATTTTCCAAACTTGTATTGTTTTTGCATTGCTTTATTGTCTGATTTCGTCTTGAAAATTGTATTTGTTGTAAGATTGTTTTATGCGGTGTAACCTTCGCATTCATTGGTTTCGATGTCACGTTGACACATAAATGTGGATTTCGCTGTTGTGTTTTGTGTTAATGATGGAATCGCGCATATTGAAAGAAAGAAAACATTCTTTTTTTCCGTTCGAAATCCAAAGAATTATACAACCAGCAACCAAGCACCCGGAACCAAAAGAACTTATAAATTTAATAATCAAGTGATAGGACGACACTCTGCTGATGAACACAATTCAACAAATAATCCACAATCCTGAAACTTTTTTTTGTGTGTGTGTGTGCAAAGTGTGACGTACAAAACATGTAATAAAATTATTGTGTAACGAAATAATAATAATCATAAATGAATATAACGAAATGAATCGTTTTTCGGTTTATGATGGATACAAAAAAATAAAGGATAAACAACACAACTCAATAATAAAGTCACAAACATGCAATGCCTCTTTTAATTTCAATCTTTTCATATTTCATATTATCAAGGTTTCTCACTCAATTTTATATTATTTTGAAATTTATTTATTCTAAATAAATCTGACGGGAAGAATCGAATAAAAGTTACGTTTTGTTTATAATATTTTAGGTACTTAATGTAATGGATAGTTTCCAAGTTTATCGAATAAGCTTGGAAAGTAGTTATTCAATTTTTCACTTCGAGCTTGTTAAATTGAAGACTCGAGACAAAGGCGAATATGTAATTGGCAAAATATGTCATTTCATAATGGCCGTAGGAAAAAGTCTTCATTCACTCCCCAAAAGAGGGCGCTCATACAAAATAGAATTCTTCTATAACAATATTAGTCTATTCATTAATTCCGGGCTTTTTGGGAAGTCGTCTGAGCATGCCTGACTATTATTTCTCTATGATTTTTGTATTAAAAATATTCGGTATAACATTAGAAATGAGTATCTATACCTAAGGAAACTTTTTAATTACCTATATAGGTATGTGTTTATAGTCTAGTACAGGGGTGGCCAACCCGCGGCCCGCCTTGAACATTTTAGCGGCCTGCGAGATTAATCAGACTTTCACAAAATATATTTATTTTATAATGGCTAAAGTAGTGAAAAGCAATGTATTAAAAAAATACATAATTTGTGCATCCTTATAATCAAAAATTAACTGTCGAAATTATGAGAAAAAATTAACTTTAATTTTAAAATGATATGCTAGCGATTATATGACAGATATTGCCTGTTTTATTCATGAGTTTACAGTGATGAGTTCGCAGAATAATTAAATTATATTCAATTTTTCACGCCAAAAAAGTCTATGGTGTATCTAAATCTAATAGGGGGATATATCATTTTTTCTACACCTATTTAATTATATGGTCATTATTAGCATTTTTTGAGTGATTAATGGTACCTATTATTAACTACCGTGAATTATGGATTTCTCATAATTCAACGATCGTGAATTATGGATTTTAAAAATTACTGCAATTAAATACATTGATCGCGTATCACAGTTCAACAAGATTTAACGAATTTGAAGTGACCGATCGATTTGATCTATATCAAGGGGTCGGCAGACTTTCCAGTGAGAAGAGCCAAGTTGTGGAGAAAACATGAAAACGAAGATATCAGAGAGCCAATTTTTATTTAATACTTAGTTACTTAACTGAAATTTTTATTGTTGGTGACCAAAAACAAAAAAAAAGGTCTCTCAATAGTAAATTATATCCTCCGAGAATAAGCGGTGACCAAAAAAAAGCTCTCAAGTTCGCAAAGTAGTAATATCTATCCGAGAACGCGGTGACCAAAAAAAACCTCTCAAGTATCCAATTTTCAAAGAGCCGCAAACGCTATGCAAAGAGCCGCATTCGGCTCGCGAGCCGCGGTCTGCAGACCCGTGATCTATATGATCTAAAATCTCGAAGCAACCATAGCAACACGATAAATACTGTCAAAACTGTATGTGATCGCCGGCCATATTGGTTCACTTGTCAATTTCGTTGAGAAATCCCAATTTTTATTTTGTGTTAAAAATAGTGCAAGGTGTAGAAAAAGCATAGTATTATATTCGCGATTATGGCCATTACGCACTCAGGTGAATTTGCGCCACTCGCCTATCGGCTCGTGGGCTCAAACATCATCTTCGTAAATAATGGCTATCATAATCGCTCATATAATAATATACTATTATATGAGGCCCGCGGAGTTATGATGCATATCCAAAGTGGCCCTCAAGATCATTTGGGTTGGCCACCCCTGGTTTAACAGAGGCCAACGTAGCTACTTTCAAAGAAGCGTTAAAGAAGAAATCATTGAAATTGTTTTATTTTATTAAAGAAATACACCTAGCACTGTCACTGGAATTTTCAAAATCGCGCCAAGAACTAATATATCTGATCTGAAAGAAAAGTCGAAAGGTGTATTTCATCGCCGAGTAAAACAATGTAAATGTTTCAAGGATGAAGAAAACGTATACGTCTATTTAAAAGCGGAAAGGAAATGGGTGCCAGGAAAAATAAAGACGAAATTAAGTAAATGCGTCTACTGAGTCTGATCAAAAGTTCGAAACAGAATGGTGCATTATAACCAACTAAAGTGTAGGAACAGCTGCAGATTAGGGGAAAACAGGTACCTAATCTTACATTAAAATACCTCTATCGGAAAATCAAGAAGTAATCGAAAATTCACTGGAGATTCAAAGAGACTATTCCGAAGAAGCAATATCGTTGAGATGCGTGACTTCAAAGAATTAGACGACCACCCATTAGATTGAATCTTTAATCTTGAAATTAAGGGAAAGGAAGGGTTGATAACAAGTTGGCTAGGGAAATAGCTGGGTTGACGACGGAAAATTAAATAGTGTGGCTTTTCGAAGTTTGACCGGATTGAAACAGTGACATTCTAAATTGACAGTTGAAACTTTCAACACGAAGCATGACCACAGAATATATCCTAACAGAAGCGACACCTCGTGTCGATTACATTGAATTTCGACAGGCTTCATTTGGTGACCATCGGCGTGTCAGCCATGTTGTGTGGATGTTGGAATTTGAAGGAAATTTGAATTTACCTATAACAATGAGAATAGTAGATTCAAATTTCCCGCAAATTCCAATATCCACACAACATGGCTGACACGTCGATGGTCACCAAACGAGGCCTGCCGAAAAACGCGAAGTGTCGTTTCTGTTAGTATATATTCTGTGCCTAAACTATATAAGCATAGAAATTTACTTTTGAAAGATTTATGCCACTACATTAAAATAAATCGGTACATATCACACCGCATAATTACCAGACCATGATCCATACATATCTCTCAGCACGTTAAACTAAATTTTTGGTCGGAATGTAAAAGTTGTAGGAAATTAGGATGACATATTTGTACACTCAATATAATTTCTTGGTACATCATGTAAAAATTAGTCTAACGATCAGAGGGATGTGCGAAGTCCAGCACATTATCGGAAAGTTATGTGGTGAGATCCGTAGCGATGTATTCTCCACGCAAATTCTAATTTTAAATTTTCAATGAATTTCATTAGAAAATTATGTTGACTTACAGGTCATATCACTTTTACATGTAGTTAGTTGGGTTTAAATGATATTAGTGTTGTTTATATATTATACGATTATACCTATACAATTCGCATTAGTTGATAATCGCGGTCAATGCCGACGATGTAGTCATGGACCGCTATATAGTCTTTAATTCTTTTAATTTGTCCAATTTCAGACTTTCCGAACATGTAAGTTTAAACATGAGGCCTAGTCTTTTCAACGAAATTAGTCGTAAATAATAAAAATGAACGCAACGATAAACGGAAACACATTGGCCGCTCGCGCAATACCCATAACGTAATTCCAAATATTTAACTGAAACAGATATACACTTAGTAAAGACTAAATAAACTAAAAACAGCGTAATCAGCGATAGTTGTGACTGTCACAATGGTAATATCCACGTCAAAAATGTCTAAAAGTTGGATGAAAATGAGACATTAATAATACAGTCAGCTGAAGAGAAATTATTAAGTCGCCAATTCGAACGTGGAGTTTCCAAGAAATTTAGATTTAGAGAAGGGAAAGCACAATTACATATATATTACAAAAATTGGGACACGATGACATTATGAACGAACAAACTAAACCATTTATTTCATATTTTATCGAACGAACCTGCACTTTAAAAAACGCTCACGTTCGTGGATAAATTCATTCGTTCGAAACGTGTTTTACAAATTTGTAAAATTTCCAAGTTGATGAGTTTAAGAAAAATAAGTTTTTCATGAAGCAAAACGTCTAAAGTGGTTCATTCGTTCCATCAGTTCATTTTTTCATTGCCCCCAAGTGAGAGAAACGGGACCTTTCTATATTTCTCCTTTTTCTTTTTCGTTTCTTTTGAAAGTGTTTTTACTTTGCAACAACGGATGTATATTAGGATAGTATTGTATTTATAACAGGCACGCGAGGTCAGGATTTGACCAAGACTTTCAGGTAGGTATGTATTTGATATCCAGAATCGTAATTGATGTCCATTTCACTCCGAGTAGATGGCCCCGCGGGTTTGAAGAAATTCGACCCAACGAAGCCATGTTAACGTGTGTATCAAAACCTAAGATGGCAAATATTATTATCTCTAAACTATTTATATATTTTCATATAATATATTTTCGATTGCAGGAATTAGCTTATAACTTATACTACAGAAGAATTTTGCCGGGAATTGGTGTGGTGTGTAAAATACCGATTAACTTTTCCGTTTTCCCAAACGAATGCCATAAGCTTAAGATTTATATGGAGGCTGAAGAAGGTTGGAGAAATTGTGGAAAAAGTCACTTAACTAGTGTTTTAAAAAAGTTTTGCGGCCGCGAACGCGAACGGAGGAACAGCATAAAGCGATTGACGCTGTGCTGGTTCGAGGGACGAGAGAGACATTTTAACAAATTATACACTTTTCGTTTCTGCAGATGGGGCAGTCACTTGAAGAAAGTACCAAAAGGCTAACACAAACACATTTCTTTCTTGATTCTTTTTGAAAGTCGACAACTACTCTTCAAAGATACCCGCAACCCCAGCAAAAGACGATCCAAAACCCACATTACATTGCTATCTTGTTAGAATATTAGGCGAATGCGAAAAAAGTTTAAAGCTTTTAACGATAACTCGACAAAACTAATTTACGGTGACTTTATAGCGCGACTAATAAATTCCCGAAGGACAAGAAACGAAAAAGTTGGTTTCTATTTGTATTATAAAAAACATTTCGGAAAAATAATTGCATTATAATATACTGGATGTCCTTGAGAAAAATCAAAAAGGACGTAAGTCTAATTGTAGTTAAAAGCGATTTCTACTTTCCAGAACAGAATGAGTGTAAGAATAGAAGATTTATGCTGAGTACATGATGCCTACATGGTCGGCGAAATCGGCCCGACTACCGACTTTAGGTACTTAAGTAACATGACGTCAATTTCAAAGTTTATAATACTTAAAGTAAAATATTAAATGTCGACTGAAAATTTTTGACGGGTCTCTCTCAAATCAGTACGGATTGATCGTGCAACCTTCCTAACATGTTCTAATTAGTTCTACGCAGAATTTTTTTTCAAATAATCAAATATTTTATAGCATCATGACATCAATAATTAGGTTTTGAGCTGCCAGTACTACACATATAAGAAATTTTATCTTAATTCGTGTCTTCGTTTGGATGGAATACTCCACGAATCGCATTCTTGGATTCGTGGACCTTGGATGCGTAGAGATATGACAAAATATCTACCTATAAAATTTGGCATGCAACCATTGTGTAATAAAATAATATGATCATCTAAAAGTAATTCAGCTTACGCCAAACAACACTGTTATAATTGGTCAACAACCGTAGATATACATACTTATTCATTGAAACTGAATCAACCGTCATCATTTCAAACAATAAAAGTTATCTATACCACAGTGAATGTGTTTCAATTTTATATCTGCCATATAATATAAAATTCTTAAAAGTGATTATCCCCCATATAAATGTATCTGCATATTAAATTTTATTAAAAATTTCAAATCATACCTTATTTATTGAAATATAATAATGGTTGTTATTAATATCAGCAATAGAAAGATATTCTTTGGAAATAATTAAATAACTTTCCTTACATTTGTATGTATTGTGTAATATTGCATTTTTATTATATATAGAATATATAAAGAATATAGAAGAGAAAAATACAGTACAAACATGAGGGTTATTTCGTTGATGTGTTGTGCATTGCATTCATAAAGGTGTCAATACTGCTAAGCAAATAAGAGTATTCTATTTATTAGATTATATATAATATTCTGATATACAGTGTGTGAAAAAAGTGTACTTAACATTATTTAAAAATTTAAGTCCATTTTAATTTAATTTTAATTTAAGTCAAATTTAAGTCAAGTAAGAATAGTTACACTATTGGTTGATAATAAGATTTTCTTTTGAGTGAAGGCCAAACTCAACAGCAAATGATGTATAGACATTGTGGTTGACCAATCATTATTCAGGAATAATCCCCAAACTATTAAATCCCATACTATAGAAACAAGTTTATAATAATTTTTTTTATAATTCTTATGTTCTATATATAAAATGACTTTATTTGATCTATAAGTTTTTACTTTCTAGATACAAGTATCAAAGGGGCGTCGAACTGACAGCGATCAGAAACGGCGTATACTATAGGTATAAGAAATATTAATCCTACATATTCCTTGCATATTATATAATAATACAAATTGTATGGTCGAGGTAAATTACATTTGTTAGAAAAATGACCCTTGAATGAACTAAGTTTGACATCCCAGCTTACAGCAGAAACATTCTAACTTGTCTGTTTCTAAAACATATGCCTTGGAAGTCTTTATTGATACACAGAGTGGATACTCAGCGAATAACTTCTAAAGAATTCATGAAAATAATGGAAAAGTCACATGTGGGAACATTGACGAACCTTGTTGTTTGCTTGTTGAGAAATAGCATACGATGGATACAATGGGTAATCAAGGAAAGAAATACTAATCGATAGTTAAAGAGTGTGTTTTTACTTCGAGCGGAGTTCAGAACATTTAATTGCAAAAACTGGCTCATTACTGAATTTAGCATGCAATAACAATCTATGCAATTTTCTAAAATATTTTCAAATTCTTCTTCGGTTTAAACCAGGTCAGCGAGAAAGGGTTTACTGAACATGATACAGCTGATATAGCTGATAGCATGATATAGACCGATCTATTGCTTTGTTTGGCAAACACAAGGACGTAATGCTAAAATTACTCTATCCAAAATCAGACATGGAATAATTACAAGATCCATATTTCTTAACATATCTTACATATTCCAAAAATATGCTCCCGTCATTTGTTCCAGCGCGGTCGAAATGTTGTGCGTTGTCTAAAAGAACAGATTTATTGAAAAAAAACACTTACTTGATACTTGTCCATATTGCTAAATATTAGATTTTATAATTCTGGAGACACTCAGTAAATAAAAGTCCTGTTCTCATCATATAATGATTCACATAATAGAACTATCAAAATGAGAACAGGAGCAAAATATTCGAAAAATCGTCCCGTCACTATTTTTACACCATTCATTCTCATTCGATTCAATTCCATTCAACGAATGGATATATTAGCGTCAAATGTTCAGCTACGTGTGAAATAATGACTTGCAGAAAACTTATTGAGGCCCAAAGAATGCATGAGCTATAGAAATGAATGAGTATTTAAAAATGTAAAAATTTACTGCCAAGTGCAATTAATTATTTTTCATGGTGCTTGATCATAAAGAATTAATATTATACTATATAAAGTAAAGAGGTGCGCTTTTGCACCCCGATAATATAGGATATGAGAGAGAAACACCCCACTTGAATAAGGCAAGTTTTATCGGTTGCAGCTATAATGTGAATACATACATAACCCTCGAATATAACTTACTATGCCTCTTGTATTACCTTTTGGTTGACGTTGTACGTTGTGTTTTGCGTTTGTGACACAACAAAAAACCGCCCCGACGATGATAAATTCATATAGCATCGTCGATTGTGAATGGGCTGTGAACTTGGTCGTTTATTTGACTTTTACTATTAATATACTAAGCGTGATTGTGCTTATTTCAAACCGTGGGCTGCCTTGACTCTAAAATAAAATTCTTTTTTAATTCGCGTCATTTGTTTATCAATTAAATTGAAAAGTGAATTCACATTTACAATAAATTTAGAAGAATTAAGAACTTTATCTGTGACGTGGATATTTATGAAAAAAGTGAACACAACTAAGATCCATCAGACTAACTTAGTTTAATAAGAAATTGTATCTAATTATAGTTTCTATTGAAATCCTATATGCATATTATTTTGTTAATTTAGTAAAATATAACTTGCTAATACCTTCGTTCAAATATTGCATAATATTTCAAGTGATATACGTGCTAATTTCAGAACTATTATCGGAAATTGAATTAATAAAACTAGAAAATATGATGCACAGAATGCCCGTGTTAGCATGTTGGATAATAGTTTACAGAAAATAGAAAATTCAACGTATCAGTAGTCCGTAAATATTCTCTTAAATCATATTTTGCATAATCTCGTTTTTGATCCTGTTTGCTCATCTTATGTGGTTACTGTTCAGTTCAAACTAATGTACTAATGTAGTATAGCAACGGCGGGCGCTAATGTTTCTGGCTGATGGTTATAATGGCAGAATACTACATCGATTCTTCCGACTGCGGAAACTTTTATACATGGACCATAAAGTCAATGAATAGTAATAGGATTATCTATACCCTACTTCCTATAATAATAAAAATTCTTCCCGAAGCCAACAGTGAGTCCGTCGCACTGGGATGATTCATTGTCCTCCATTTACAGCTCTTTTATTCACTTTGCGATCTGAATACTCTTCTGCAGTCCTCCGGCGCATAAAAACTTTCAACAAATAGATACTCATTTAAGATAAATAATTTTATTGAAATTTAAATTATCCTAAGTGATAAGCGAAATAATTTTTGTTATTTTTAATTACAAATTTAATTGGCTCTCTTTTTCTGCATATCTACCGATTTTAATACCTGCAGTATACACATTCATGAATGCAGGACCCCAGGCCAACTCACAAAACACAAACATTAAGACAGTAATATTGAAAGCATGAGAGAGATATATCTAATGGGGCGGATCAGGAGAAAATATCAAGTCATTATGTGACAAAATGTAAGACCGCGTAACGATGCTCAATGCGAGAAAAATCGCCAGTTATATTTAAGTAACTGGCGATATTATTGTTTCCTGTACTTGGTCAAAACATAACATTTATTTATTTTTCTATACGGTCACTATGGATTCACACAAATTTGCCTTTGTCTTCAAATTTTAGCCGTTGTGAAACAGTGACAGTCAGTGCTCCAATAGTAGTTTACATAAGTTGCAAGAAATTCAATTTCTCCCGATCACTTCGCGCGTTGTTGAATTGAATGTTTTCCAAAAGTTTTATAATATATACATATACACTGCTTTTGCTATGACCTCAATTTTCAAACGTTTAAAATTAATCGCAACGCACTAACACTACATTGGCGCAGCCTTGACATGACATATAAATCATTCATATTAATACCGGACTAACGTCGCACTTCGCAAATCAAATATATCCTCGATATATTGGTCGGAAAGTAATAATACATATTGCCTTTCCTACTCCTAGGCCACATTTTTAAATCGAAAAATTAATAAAATATTATTAACGTTGACACAAACACTCACCGACCACCAGAAATGTAACCTTAAAAGTTGGAGTGTGTTAACCGACAACAAAGTTATTTAAATGTACCACACGCAAGTTACTTCTCAAATTTGTTTATTGCAGTTAAGACGTTTCAACAGTTGGTTCAGTGGCTCGAATTACAGTCGGCCATGAAAAATTGTCGATTTTCTTGTAAAGTGACCTGTGGCGAAAGGAACTCCACTATGAAATGATTCACGTTTGTCATAGGTTAGTTACCTAGAAAGTTGACGATTACTCACACCCGACCCAAATTTTAGCCACTATCAAGCAAAAGTACAAAGTAATGCGGACAAATCATAAACATGGTAACATACCAACCAAACAATGTTGAAAAGTAACTCTCCCGCACTTCATTTAAATAACATTCATTTTGGTGACATATAAGTGGACATACGACATAACTCAATATGTCACTTACCTTACAAACGTACTGTGCACACGTAACTTTCTTAATTCAAGCTACATAATGGACGCTGATATTAACGACGAATGATACTCCACCAAATTTGGTGGCACACGCTCAAGCATCGACTTTGAATCTTTTACCAGCAAAATCGGATGTCAACTACATCAAGCGGCCTACACTCGGTTTCGTGAGCCAATGTGGACTATATATCAATAAAATCATTATTTTCTCTCTCCAACATTGAATATGCCATGTCAGTATCTGTGTCAAGATAACTTTATAAACATTTTCTTAATTTTCGGTTGGAAATATGTGGTCGAAGGAAAAGTAGTAAACCTAGTGCGTTTGGAAAAAAATTAATTTCACACTACCGCAATGTATATTGCACTCGACTTCTTCTGGTGCTTCTTATTAGGTGAGGTACTATCTTCTTCAACCATTGCAGAAAAAAAACGATTACTCAAATCAGCAGGCAGTAAAAACGACCCTTTGCGAACATTGATTATGAACATTCTTTACGTTCGTTCATGGTGTTTTGAAATGAAACTTGGAATTTAAATCGCACAAGCTGAAGTTGGCAACATTATTTATTCTACGACCACACATTCTAATAATTTTCTGAACTTAAAGAACGCAAAAACAGTTAAAATTCCAATGTTGCCAACTTTAGCTTCTACGATTTGCTTTTCTAGTTTCATTTCGCAATACCACGAACGAACGTAATGAATGTTTATAATTAATGTTCGTAAAGGCTCGTTTTCAGGGCTTGGTCTTCACACAATTAAATAATTTTATAGACTAAAAGAAAACAAACCACCTAAAATAAAAAAGTGCAAACGGGTTGTTTTCTTATTGGGAGATACAACCAAATTTCAACATGATACTTTTATGTTTGATTGTAACTAAGTCAGGTTAAGAAATACCCGAAATGAATGTGCCAACGCTGCCAACCATTAATGACAGCTTCAAATAAAATAGTACGTCACAAGAGAGGAAAATGCAATTGCGCAAGCGCGGATTACTAAACTCTCCGCTGCGGGGCTCGTCCGTACATTTACCACTTCTTGCGCAAAATGCACCTTTCCACTCTTGTTACATAATATACTATTTTCTGGTAGGGCCGCGGTTTAAATTTCCCGGTCGAAAACGGGCGTATCTGGAGAAAAACCTATTCTTTCATAAATTCTGCGCGGGAGGCGCAGAGTTTGACCGTAGTTCATGTCAAATATTGTAATCTTTAGGTCTTCGCAGCCAGAACAGCGGAGGACATCAAGGAGAGAGCTGAGGGCAGCCTGGAGGGACTGGACAGTTGGCTGAAGGGCAATAGCCTGGACATCGCACCCCAAAAACGGAGGCGGCAATGGTAGCTGGAAGAAAGAGCTAGGAAGAGTTTGTCCTATATGTATATCCGTGGCACGGAGATTATGATCAAGCCGCAGATAAAATACCTTTGATTTTTGGTCGACATTAACCTACCCTTCCCGAAGCATTTGGAAAATTCTTCAAAAAGACCAAGAAGCAGATAAGGATGCTTCAGGGGATAATGCCGATTGTCACACGCCCGAAGCAAAAAAAATAGGAAGCTACTGGCCACCACCGCTATGGCGCGGCAGTCTGACGTAGGAGAGCAACGGCGCGAAAAAGTTACAAGCAGCGCAAAGGCTCCCCTCCATCAGGGTGTGCAGTGCCTATCGCCCCATCACCCCATCGCCCCATGCTTATGCCAACATACCTTCTGTATGTGGCCAGAAAGTAAAAAGTTAATAAGGCAGACCCCGCGAACTACAGAGGCATAACTATCCTAAACAGCATCATGAAAATATTTACCAGCATACTATCAGAGATGCAACACGAAGCCATTTCTCTGTATGAAGAACAGCAAGGCTTCAGGAAGAACAGGTCGACAACGGACGCTATTTTCATTCTACGGCAACTCATTGAAAAAGCGTTAGAATTTAACACACCCCTGTTCATGTGCTTTCTAGACATGACACAAGCGTTTCACAGAATGAAACTAGCAGACGTCATCAACACCGTAAAATCAAAAGGCGCACAAAAGAAGCTGTTAAAAGTTATAAAGTTACTAAACACTGGTAACTCAACCAAAATCCAACTAAAAAACACACTCACTAAACCTATCCAAACGAGCACAGGGGTCAGCCAGGGTGACAGCCTGAGCCCTTTACTATTCAACACAATTATGGACCAGATCATCAATAAGACCAAGGAAACAGCGTCAGGATAGAAAATTGGCAACAACACAGTCAACTATATATGCTATGACGATGCCACACTATTCGCCGATAGTGAGGATGGTCTACAAATAAGGCTAGTGCATGAATTCACCAAAGCAGCAGTACAATACAAAATAAGAATCTCAACTAAGAAAATCGAGCAAGTATTGTCGTTTGATTATCTAGGAATACGGCTATCAAGCTGGGGAAACCTACAAGAAGACGTCAAACATCAAGCGAACAAAGCAGCAAAGATCTCAGGATGCCTGCGCGACACAATATGGAAGAACACCGTGATGTCTATGCCCAGCAAAATTCGTATCTATAAAGCCTGCCTCTGCCCCATTCTAACGTATTCGGCAGAAACCAGAGCGGATAAGACAATCACCAAACATACTCTTAGAACAAATGAAATGCGGATCTTAAGAACAATCAGTGGACACACACTCCTAGATAGGAAACGGAACACCGAAATCAGAGAGCAATGTGGAGTGCAAGATGTCGTGCGCTGGGCGCGTAACAGAAGAAGACTGTGATAAGGCCACGTAGGGAGAATGGAAGACGCTAGAAAAGCGAAGATCGTCAGGAGGGGACTACCAAAAGGAAGAAGGACCACGGGGCGACCACCTAAAAGGTGGAAAGATAGCTAGACATCCATATCGCAGGAAAAGCGTCCAGAAAATACAAGCGACTCCGCTTAATATAAGTAGAAAAAGAAGAAGAAGGATTCGCACCGCACAACTTTCCGACCATTCATATGACGATTTCGTAGAACAGGTTGATCGTAAAAGTAATTTTGATCGGAAAGTGGAAATGAGATTACGTTTTGATATCAATGAATTTCTGGGCAATTTCTACTTTCCGATCAAAATTACTTTTACGATGGACGAGTTATACGAAGCCGTCGTGTGCATGGTCGGAAAGTTGTGCGCTGCGGATCAGTACCGATTTATTTTACACCAGTTTCTAGGGATATCTGGCCATGTACGAAATTTCATCCAGATTGGATTGCACTCGAAAAATAACTTTTCGGTCTCAGGGAAGCGAGACTCGGTGAGATCCGTCGAAAACTGGACTTCGATTTTTTTACCTTAACCTACCCTTAACCAACCAGTATACTCTCATTTTTGATTATATTACGCATAACAGCAATATGAAATTACTTCTTATTGGTTACTTTTGGATTTTTTTAAGTTAACATGAACAATACAAAAGAACAACTGAACAGAACTATGGCATATTTAGAACACCCTGTACATTACATTTCTCGTATAGCTAATCTAATCTTCATATGCTTGATACGTTATATTTGTCGATTTTGAGTATTTACATTGTTAGGTAGTCGCCATGGTAACCACGGGTACAATCAATTCTAATCTTTTTGTGAGAGTCATGTATTTTAAAGTTTACGAATTAATATCTCACAAACTATGCATCCGAGGAAAAAAATTATTACAGGGAATGAAATGTAGATATTGATAGGGATACAGGAATATATTTTTTATTTTTACCTATATGCAATATTTTGCCACTTATATGCTAATTTATGTTTTCACACCCTAGTAAAGTGCCCTTCTTTACCGACCGATTTCATTTATTTTTACTCCAGGTTCCACCAGACGGACGTCTACCTTGGCACAAAATTTCATCCCCATGCGTTGCGCGGTTTGACCGGAATTTTGTTCAAAAAAAACAAACATTTGACATTTTAAGAATTAATATCTCACAAACTATGCATCGTACGAGAAAAAGTTATAGGTGTTAAAATGTAAGGATTTTGACTCCCTTTTTAATTAATTTATTCATTTATTCGCCAGGTAATCACAGGACGGCTATCTACCAACGTGCCAAATTTTATCCCGATCCGTTGCTTCGTTTTCCCGGAATTTTGTTCACACACAGTCAGACAGACATCCCAAAAACCACTTTTTGGGGAGATCCGTCGAAAACCCGACTTCGATATTTTGGCCGAATACATACCTCTACATATCTTTCCTACCATATACCCTCGGTATGGTCGGAAAACGGAAAGTAAAAAATCGATTTTCGACCTGGGGTCAACGGATCTCCACGAATCATGGAAAAATTAGACCTTCATTTTTCTCCGATTACATTACCTTCAGTATATGGTCGGAAAGTAAAAAGTTAAAATAAGGTGGTCCATTTGAAATAACCCATTTCTGCTATAACAGGAAGTGCAGTCACATAAAAAGATCCCATTCTTATAGGCAAACCCTGAAAATTTAAAATCTGTAACTCAATCAAAATTTCCAAAACTTATAATGGGCACTGTGGTGAAACCTTCTTCTTCTACTAGCCTTCATGTTTAACACCGCTTTGCACGGTTTGTACGTAAAGAGTGGGCAATGTTTCTTAAGAACGTTATTGCCCATATTTGGTAGTGGTCGTGGAAAATTAGAATTATATTTAAATAAATGATTTGAAATGAAAATGAAATGAGAAGAATTTGCATTTGAAAGGCCGGATAGATCAAAAAGTATACGAAATCGTAAAATAAAATTGTTTGGTCCATATTATTAAAACCTTTAATCCTCTAGTAAAGAACAATTTTGGCTTTACATTTCATCAGCAGTATTTTATAGTATTTTTACTTTTCAATTCAATGTATGTTTATTCAAAAACCCCTTTTGTCTCCACTTCTCTTAATGGTAGCATTGCCGAACCTAATACGAGTATTTATTTTTCGGATTGTTTCAACTTTCTACTATTTAATTTAAACTTTATTAGTTCATTTCATTTGCATTACGTTGTTGTTTCTCTGAAGTATCTACAACCATAGCCATTGTTAGACTTTGGTAAGCTATACCGAAACTGGAACCACTATTTAGGAATCCTTAATGCTTAATTCCGCATCGTGACAAAGGATAGAGCGTTTAAAGATAAAGAAAGAATGAAAACCTATATACGATGCAAGATTACCTCCCGTTGTTTAATAGCTTAACGAATAAAATAAATAATGAACAGAGTCCCTGAAAGATCTGAAATAGGGTTCACTGCATGGATGCTTTATAGGCGGTGTAGATTAGGAAACATGCTAACGCGTTTCACCTTCCCCTAAGCAAAAGTCGTGTGTATTCGACGATAAAAATTACGAACCAAGGATTGGACAAAGTTCACTTTGAAGCTAAAATTGTTTATTTTTAGCCGGTCAATTTAGAAATGTGGTAAGTATGTTATACGTTCTGGGACAGCCTGAGGAGGCTTACACAAACCCTCAAATACTCATGCCGCAGTCCTCCAGGAATATCTTCACGTTATAGTTTGATTTTTACCTTACTCGGAACAAGCACAAACTGCTTCATGACTCGTTCTCATTTCTCTAACCGTACTCGTTATGGAGAGTTATATCATTTCTAAATGTATGCCTATTTAAAAAGAACAAACCAGTTTGAAATATGACTGAATCTGCAATGAAATGTGTACTTATATAAATATTATTATATGCTGACACTATGCAGTAATTATCCATGTTAAACATATTTCTTATTAATGCGAAAAGCATCAATTGGGAACTGTGGGTTTGTATTCATAGGAAACAAATTGTAGGAAATCTTAATCCCACAATGACAATCTTTTGTTTAATTTCAGCGACCGGTTTCGAAGTAATCACTTCATCTTTAGGCGTACAAGAAACAAATTCAAAATTACAATTAGTTACATCAAACACCTATAACTTTTAAATAGGTGTTTGATGTAACTAATTATAATTTTGAATTTTTTACTTGTAACCCTGAATACTAAGTGATTAGATCGAAACCGGTCGTTGAAATTAAACAAAAGATTGTCATTGTGGAATCAAGCTTTCCCAAAAATTAGTTTCCTATATTTGTTAGTCATTAACATTTCAAAAAGTAAATGGAAGATCTTAATGTTGATCATGCTATGATTACATATTTAATATGCCTCCGAGAAAAACATGTTTATGCAAAGGATAACTATATCCCATATTATTGTATGCTTTGTAACTGTTCTCCATCCAAGCAGAAGATGACTGACCTGCCCAGAGGATAGCTAGAAATAAGCGAAGCGAGGAAAGACAACAAAGGGGTCGAACCTTCCAACTATTCGTTCTTACATTCATATCGTATGCTGTATATAAACGCAAAGTACGAGCATTACTTAGTGAACTCATTGCTATTTGTTATTTCTCTATAAGGTAATGGAGTCTTCACACCAACGCGGTTCGGCGGGAGCGGGAACGACGCGGAATGAAAACATGTGATGGGATATCACAGTATTCAGTCCGATACATTCTCACGCAGCGTGTACAACGAGACTGCAGCGATTTTATTTTCTAGCGCTGCATGCAGCATTTTTCCCGCGTTCGCACCGTTTTCGATCTTGTGTAATGTCGTCGTTCACCGAAAAACTAATCGAATGCTCGTAGTTCTCATTAACTAACTTATTGCCGCCATTGTAAGCAGTAAAATTGGATAAATAAAAAATCCCTATTAAGTTGATTTATTTTTATGTTTCTGGCGCTCAAAATTACTTGACATTTATTTGAATTGTTGATGCTGGACATTTGAGTAGTTACAATACGTAAAGTAGGACGTAGTTGTTCTTGGTTTAACATAGACTAAGTGAAATTGTTCGTAGTTCACATTAACCAACTTATTGCCGCCATTGTAAGCAGTAAACTAAATCACTGTTTTTGATTAATTTCTATTCAAATGTGTTAGAAAATATACTATTTTATGTGATTTGGAAAATGCCTGATGTTTCGTTCCTCATCTTCTGCTACTGCAACTGACAAATATGGCTTCTACTTAGTCATCCGAGGAATCCATTTTTACATGAAAAATATGAATAGTTCACAAATCAACCACTCTTACTATTGTTTTGGTATGAGTACATAAAATTCGCGTATTTGACGCATAGTTCTCATGCTCCCGCCGTAACGCGTTGGTGTGGTAGAAACATTCCCGCCTGATACTGCTTCCCGCACTTTACGCGTCGCTCCCGGTCCCGCCTTACCGCGTTGGTGCACTGGATCCTTAGTACTATATTCAGACTACACACTAATGTTTTATTTTCCTGTCTTCATCCTTGTTGTGTTGTATGTTATGCAAATTTTAACTGTATAACTTTCAACAAATAACATTATCTATTTATATGGATCGTTGATTATTAAGGAGCGAAATATTTGTGTGGAAGGTTAAAACGGTTGAAACCTATTCATTTATCGTGTGGCCATAGGGATTTAGATGTTAAAAACTTTAGGTCATGTTAACGGGTCTTCTGCTGAATAGTTTGCAATGAAAAAATTCACACTCATAATTTGGACCATTTTTAACCCATTCTGATAATTTTTAAAACCGGCCATGGTCCGCATGGTTAAGAATTTTTTTTTTTAAAAAAGTGAAGAAATTTGAAAAAAGTTATAACTGCCTACAGCCTATTGGAGGGCCAGATGTCCTGATTTAACACTGTTAGATTTTTTATTGGGGTATTTAGCCAGCAATATGTATGATATGAACAGAGGTCCCCCAACAAGATTGACGAATTGAAACGTCGGAATGTTGCAGAATGTAAAAGCAAATTTTCAAGCCAGACTGGGGTACTACTTAACGGTTTAAGGAAAGCAGTTTGAACATCTCATTTGAAAGAATACATTGGTATTGGTTTTAAAAAACGTCCCTTTCCAAGCCACAACACATTTTGAAAAATGAAAGAAAACCTTGTTAGTTTGGTTGCCTACCATGCTATTTTCAAATTTTCGCATTTTTAATTTTTTTTCCGATACAATTGGACAATGGTCGGTTTTAATCATCAAAATGGGTTAAAAGTAGTCCAAATTATGACTGTGAATTTTTTCATTGCAATCTATTCAGCAGGAGACCCGGTAACATGACCTACAGTTTCTTACATGCAAATTCCTATGGCCACACGATAAATGAATAGTCTGTATAAGGTGTTTAATTGGACGCACCTAGATCCAGCGCAATGCATGTCACAGAACAATTGGAATTTTAAAGTCAGAAAAATACAGATCCTTGGTACTGGACTACTCGGATACTATTAATTCTAATTTCAATTTAACGCACAGGGTTAGACCGCAATTGATTAAAAGAGTGTAATAAATAAAGCAAGGAAAATTAAAATATTTATTTAATATTTCTATTATTGAGAAATATTATGTTCGTATTTTATACTATTTTTACTTTCCGACCAGAGGTTTATTAGTCCAAAAAATTTGTGCGTAAAATTCGCACTTCACAACTTCCCGACTATATACACTACGATTTCATTGAACTCGTTAATCGTAAAAGTAATTTTGATAGGAAAATGGAAACGAGATTGATTATGTTTTGATATCACTAAATTTTAGTGCAATTCCCACCAGCCGCTCAAAATTACTTTTACGATCGACGAGTTCTACGCAATCGTAGTGTATGTGGTCGGAAAGTTGTGCGGTGCGAATTTAACGACCCAATTTACTATAGATGCTATAAGTAGAAGAGCTACGCGGGTACGGCTGCAATTTCCCATGCAATTTTAAACGAGAGTAAAATAGTGATTTCAAGGCCATTCGCCTGGCTGAGAGAAGTGGGGGAAGTAGCGAAAAATTCAAATAAATTTCACATCGTTATGTAAATTTTAACCTCGGCAATTTCCGGGAGGGGAGGGTAATTGAGAGGCTAATGGAGGGCATTTGGTGGCAATTGCAAAGCTTTACATTTACATAAGGATCTGAAAAGTTGTTTGTATTTCCCACCACTTCCCCCACTCCTCTCAGCCAGGCGAATGGCCTTGAAGGCCAAATTTTAACCCCGTTTAAAATTACATGGGAAATTACGGCCGTACCCGAATAGCTCGTCTACTGCAATATAATCCGAATATAGTGGATCAACATTTGGACAACTCGTTTATAATATTAATATTAATAATTCTAAACACTGGACTAAATTATTAATAGTATCAGTATGAAAACGTAAGGAACAAATCCTTGCATTTTAATCTCACATTGGCCACTTTTTCACAGTTCCCTAAAATTCATTTTCACTGATCCAGCCAAAAATTACCACACTTGTATCTATAAGTTAAACATGAAAAACTATAAAAACAACAAAAATAAACTAAAAATGCGAGAACGTCCCAAACGTACCTTGTTATTTCACAATCTGGTTACGTGACGTCACACATGGAATTGTCCTATTGTTTTGTGATTCTTTTGTTACTAACATGAAAGTTTCCGAATTAATATCTAACGAGGAAATGATGTAGATGTTGAAATATAGGGAATTGGTAATTTACCAAAAGCAGCTAAAGAAGCAGATACTACGAAATACTTAAGAATCTGGTAACATGTGAGGAACGGCATTGTTTCCGCAAGACGACTGTGGGGGATATGTTTATTGTCTTCAGTATGGACAAAACCGACCAAGCCAAAAGGGCATTGCACTTCTCCTTGGCCATGTGGCGTCGGTTGTTAGTAGGGCAGCCGAAGAGGACGTTGAGATGAAAGACCCCGACTAAGTCACAACGAAGGGAGAGGTCCTGGAAACGGTACAGGAAGCAGTTGGGGAAGAATCCAAAATACCACCAGATGTAGTAAAGTCCATACGCAGATCATAGGGGGCACACACTATCAGACTCTGTGAGAATGGCAGTAACAGTGGCCTGGAAAGTCGTAGGGGGGCACCGTAGGATCAAGATAGGTTTGGTTAACTGCCGAATAAGAAAAGTAGAAAGACTTATTGCCTGAATAGTCGACTGAGGCAGCGAGGAAACCAACGCGAAAGAAAACCACTATCTACTAGAGTCAATGTCCTCACTGGACGTAGATATGTACGTAGTCCTACTGCATAGCACGGATTTGCCTACGTTCGCAATAGAAGATGCGAGTTTAGACTTTATCTTTGTAAGCAGCAACCTCGCAAAAGGTACCTGCACCTGGGAAGTGATGGATATTTACACTGCCAGCGATCATCGGGTAATACGCTGGGAGGTATCCACGGGACGGAAGTTCGAACAAGCGCCCAAAAGGGGCAATGTAATTGGCTGGAAAGCGAACGCTTTCGACCCAAGCCTGGAATCTTTTATGATCGGGAAATCTGTTGCAGAAGTCCAATGGAGAAAGCGGATGACGTCATGTGGGGAGACTTGTTAGGGTCTGCGATGCCACTAGGCCACGAAAGCGCAGATCAAGTAAATTCCTACCAGACTATTAGTGGAACAAGGAAATCGCCGCTGTCCACAATAAGTACGTCAGGACCTGGAGAATGTCCCAACATGTTTGGAAGAAGCCCAAACACACAGAAATAGAAACAAAATGGGGCTGACCGTATAGAGTAGTAGTCATGACAAGGCTGAAATGCCATCGCCCACGTGCCCTCAGGGCACGTCCCCTCAGGGTCCCTGAGTCCCTGAAAGTGATCGTAACTGTACTGTTTTCACAACCGCCGGACCAGTATGAGATACATTGTATGCCTCCAGCAGGGGAATTTCCCAGATAAGTGGAAACAGCGAAGACTGGTGCTACTTTCGAAAGGGAAGAATCGCCCGACGAATCCTCATAATATCGCCCGCTTTGTATGCTGGATACAGCCGGTAAGATATTGGAACGTATTGTGCTGAGAGTCGGTGACTACAAACTCACGTTGAACCGTTCCTACCTTACACAAACACGCACGCACACACACACACACACACATGGACATCACTCCAAAATCCGTCAAAAATCCGAGTTTGATGTTTGTCCTACCCCTTTCCTTATTATAACTTCGGGAAATCGGAAAGTAAAAAGGATCACGTAGGGGTCACGCGTTTGGCATTAATATATCTGTTCAGGGGCCGCAAAAAACATGTGTGGGGCCGCGGGCTACAGACCCTTGCAACGCCACGAAGCACGAACTGTTTTAGTCTATTTGCCCGCCATCGGAAATTGTTACGTGAAGTGCTCGGCAAGGAATTTTGTATGAATAATAATTATTAATTACTGGTTAGTAATATAACATGCGTAACTGCTAATAAGCCAATAATTAATAGTATATGAGCGGTTATAATAGCCATTATTAACGATTATGAAGTTTGCGCCCACGAGCCGTAGGCGAGTGGCGCGATTCATTAGAGTGAATAATGGCCATAATCGCGAATATAATACTATACATTTTCTACACCTTCGACACCTATTAAACCAAAAACACAGAAGTTAGACTCTAATTTAATACATTTAAATGTAACAACATGGAGATATACATAGAGCCATTGTCAGAATACTTCGGGATCATATCGCTCGGGTCCTTTCGAGATCTTAGATCATATAGATAAGTTGGATCGGTCACTTCAAATTCGTTAAGCATATCTTTTTATTTGTTGAACTTTAAATGATCTACGAATATACGCGATCAATGTTATTAAAATCCATAACTCACGGTATTGAGTTATAGGTACCATTATTCACTGAAAAATGCTAATAATGACCATATAGATTGTAGATTGTAAATGGAGTGTGGCCATTGCCACTACACTTAGGCCACGAAGATGGGCCCATTGTACGCCTCCTGAATCAGCTTACGCGTCCATCCACTCGACTAGTCGATCAATCGCATTAGAGTTGTAAGCGATAAGCTGTCAACATGGGACATGTCGATTGTGTCTAGTCCGAGTAGGGTGGGGCCGGTCGTGACACCGATGGTGTGGAGACGTTTGTTTCGAGGACAATGTCATATAAGAAAATTTGTAAGAAGTTTGAAATTCTTACGTGATTGGTTGAGCATTGCACTGACTCGTTTGGTACAAGCTAGATTGATTGACTGCCTTGCCTGCCGACACTACTTCGTTTTCCATAATTTGCTATGTTTTGATAAGGATCTGTTTGCCAGTAGGGAATTATGAACAGCTCTCGTGGCCCATGTGTATAGGGTTTGTAAGAGTTGTCACTGACAGCCTTTTCTTCGCCAGAAAGTCTGCCGCTTCATTGCCTTGGTTTGGTGCATGGCCTTTTATACAGCAGAGTGTCACTTTGTTGTTAAGTGCCAGTCTGTTGATTATATTGAGGCTTTCGATAATTTGTTTTGATTTGCTTGCGTGAGGGTATAAACTCCTCAAGGCAGCTTGGCTATCGCTAAAAATACAAATTGATTTGTTAGGCGTGTTACGTGCTTGCAGTAGTTCAATGGCAGCTGGTGTCCCTGCCAGTTCTGCCTGCTGGATGGTGTTGGACAACTTTAGGGTAACACATTCTTCAAGGTTTAATTCGGGGCAGTATATACCAGCACCCGTTGCAGTTCTTGACTTGAAGCCATCAGTGTAGACATGTAAGTCTGTTAGGGACCAGTCTAGTTTATCATCTAGAAAATCGTAATAGCTATGTATGCAACTAGTAATGAAACGGTTGTGTAGATTGTTCATCGAGGCGTAGCCGAGATTAGTGGCGATAGGACGCCCCACTGTGGGCAACCTTTGATTGCGACTTTGGTGATTGTGTCCTCCCCACGCTCTGCCTGTATGGCCCTCTGGTTCAACATTTTTAATATACCATTCCTATATGGGTTTTGGATGTCTTTTTGCTGGAGCGCTATTGTTATGCTGCGTGTCGTAGTTCTATCGAAAGCACCTTCGATAACTAGGAATACTGCTAGCGCATATTCTTTGTCGTGGAGAGAGTCTTCGATTCTCCCAACACTATGGTGTAAAGCCGATTCTGTCGAGTAGCCTGATCGAAAGGCGTGGTCTCTCTCTCACATAGTCTTTCGATCGATTTCAGAAAGAAAGATATGTGGCTAATTGGTCTGTATGATTTTGCACTTGAGTAGTCTGATGACCATATAACTAAGTAGGTGTAGAAAAAGTACTTTATCCACGATTGTATAGTTTTAATGCTATTATCATACTGGTTACACGATATTAAGAGGGGCTTGTACTCCCGCCGTGTTAAAATATATTAATCACTAGTGATTAATGGTTCGCGCTTGCGCACTTGCGCTTGCAGAAGCAATCAACCGGTCAACAAAGAGTTCCAGGTATGTTTATCCGCCATTTTTGAAATCAACATAAGTACAGTGTAACGTTGGTTGCCTATAGTCAATCTAAATTCGCAATGTAATGCTAACAAATTCAATATATCAATTAACTATATACAATAGTGAATAAAGTATAGTATACAACTCGGGAGTAATTAGCAGTAATCACTCGAACGACTTGCTACGCTCTCCTGCGGCTTGCTTCGCAACACGTCGTTCTTCGTGATTACTGCTAGCAGTTACTCCCTCGTTGTATAATATACTATTATCCGGGACGACCAAGTAAAACAACCATTATTAGGTGTGTAAGCAGGCGCATATAACCCACATCAATACCACTCGCGAATAATGGAGCTTGACACACGTCAATAATAGGTCATTATTCCTCTAGAGATTTACTTTACGTCAAGCACAGCTCTTCTCTGCATTCAATAATGATATGTGACACAC
>JARJEB010000600.1:0-10596 GCA_030264535.1 Liometoxenus newtonarum
AAGGTAAAAGCCTCAGAAACTTTTTGACGCAACTGTAAGTGTGGTTGCCTATCATGTTTTTTTTCAAATTTCTTTAATTTATTTTTTGAAGAAATAGTACTACTCTTATTATTAAAAACTCTCAGAATGGGTTAAAAATGGTACAGATTAAGAGTGTGATTTTTGCGTCGCAAAATTTTCTGCAAGCGACCCATTAACACGACCTACAGTTTTTACCATGTAAATCCCTATGGAAAATCATTAAAAGATCACACGGTATATATGTACCTATAATTATTATCGGTGTAAATCATCTCTCACCTCTGAATAAATACGCCGCAAGCATCATATCCCTAATTTGTGGCACGAGTATCGTCGAGTTCTGCACCTGATGCAGCCCCAACGATGTGAGCGGCACCATTGACATTGACGGCGGCAATTGTTGTGGCAATAGAAAATCGGAATGCGTACACGTGCCACCAATAAGTCCATCCAATTTCGTCGACTGATGATCGATTGATTCACATATTTTACATGGCATTTTTAACTTCATGATTTCACTACACCGCTCAGTAAAAAAAAAATAATGATTAAGAATAACAAATTATGCAACAAGTTATACACTACATGCTACAAGATAGCAGGCATAACAACAAGATATCACATTTTTTTAATGTTCCGTTAGTATGTAAGTTATACACTTTTTTTAAATTTTACATGTAAGAAATAGAAAGACAAGGCACCACTTTACTTTTGATCACATTTTTTAAATCCTTTATTCTTAATTTAGATGCGCACTTTTATTATAAATATTTGTGTTGGTTTTGTGGACTTGATTTTGTGGTCCATAATAAGATAAAACATATTTGTACTAGTATTTTGTTTGATTTGCATCTATAATCCTTTCAGTTTATTCTATTTTGTGATGTTGTGTTTTATTCTGCATTTGTTTGTTGATCAAAGTTGAGTTTTGTACCTAGTACGGTCGGTATTTAGCCGGATAACAGTATTAAACCGAGGCATGCACCGTTGAAATTGTACTTGTGAAAGTTCGATGAGACTCGAACCAAACTGAACATTCAGCAAA
Source organism: Liometoxenus newtonarum (assembly GCA_030264535.1). NCBI lineage: Eukaryota > Metazoa > Arthropoda > Insecta > Coleoptera > Staphylinidae > Liometoxenus > Liometoxenus newtonarum. The sequence goes on from JARJEB010000600.1 coordinate 1,067, forward strand.
CGCTCAACTTGCACACTAAAAACACACGTTTAAATGAAATGGCGCTTTTTGCAAACTTAAATAAATGTAGAAGTAAGTAACAAAAAAAGGTGTTTTTCTCCATATTTAATAATATTATTTACTTATTTATATCCGCACCTAAACACTATTTCAGATTTGCACTTTTGATAGAGTAAAGTAATCCTTCCTTTTCTTTTGGCTAAGCACATTCATACAATCGTTGTTTGTACGATAAAAAGAGAATTACGTGACACTTCGCGATCGGTGTAGAAAGTTGTATTTTATTGGACGCGAAAATTATATTATAAGGTAACTCGATTTGATTGAGAAAAAAAACTTGAGCGAGAATACACACACACCGCCAACGACCGATGCCCGGTCTCGACTAAGCACTCAACTCTACGATCGCTTGCTGTTCGAATCGTCGGAGCTGGTTGGTCATGGAGTAGTGGAGCTTCTACATAAGTAAGTACGATGTTGGCTCACTCTCTTCTCTACTTAGTTAGTACTCAGTCATCACATACACAACAAACACACTTACATGTGCTCCTGTTAAGAGACTTAAATAAACGTTAGGTTACGTTTGCAATAGCCTGGCGAAAGCAAGCAAGCACAAAGAAAGGAACGAGACAGCGAGTGTGATAGACGCAGAGAAAAGAGCATGTGAGAAATCCCTTTAACATCTGTAAGCAAAGGCGTATGTGACTTTGTTTGAGTGCCTCAATGCAATATAAAAACGGTTGTAGGTAGACATATACCGGGGGGTTCACTAAACATATGAAATTTGTAAATATTTATTATCAACAAACAGTACCAGTTGTAAGAAAGATTTCAATATCTCAGTGATTCTCACCCCTGTGCCGCGGCACTTTAGTGTGAGATTCTTGAAGTGTGCCCTAAACATGTAGTTCCAACAGTTCTACCTTCCTAACGTGAGGGAAAAAAGGTTGAGAATCACTGACATAAATTGCAATCAATTTAGTTCCCAATTTTTTTTAATTTTTTTTTTCTCTTTGCGAAGCGAAATAGTCGAGAATGTCTTTTGGGTCCAAATTTTACTGAATAACTACGTATGGACTTGGGTCGCACGTTTGTCAACTAATTCCACCAATCCAGTCAAGTCCCGTTAACGTCATCCCTCAATTGATTCTCAACCACTGTGCGGCGGCACTTTAGTGTGAGATTCTTGAAGTGTGCCCTAAACATATAGTTCCATCGGTTCTACCTTCCTAACGTGAGGGAAAAAGGTTGAGAATCACTGACATAAATGGCAATCAATTTAGTTCCCAATTTGTTTTAATTTTTTTTTCTTTTCGCGAAGCGAAATAGTCGAGAATGTCTTTTGGGTCAAAAACTGAATAAGCACGTATGGACTTGGGTCCCACGTTTGTCAAGTAAGTTCACCAATCCGGTCAAGTCAAGTAAACGTCATTCGCTCAATTCTGGTAGGTAAGTAGATAAAGTACAATTTTCTCGCACAAATGATTTGAAGATAGAGCCACAATTTTGCTTTCAAAATCAAAAGTCGTTTCCATCAAAATTTATAGTAAAGTATAATGAAAGTTTCTGAGTTGATTTTATTATTGTAATATGTATTTCTCAATTAACTCATTTATTTAACTCGATTCATCAGTTGATGAATTATATTTACACGGATATGTTTTGTTATGAGTTTTCATTCTACGTGCTGGCAAACAAACGAACGGCAAAGAATTACGAGCATGCCCTGACATCGAGTCGAGGGTCGAATTCGACTATACATATAGGAATTATTATTTGTTTTCCGTCATTCAAATCAATTTATTATAGCATTCAATGGCAATATTTCCTTAGCTCATTATGTTTATACTTGGATTCAGGGCCGTATTATCCATTAGGCACTATAGGCACTGTGCCTAGAGCCTACGAAAATTGGAGGGCCAACGAAGACTGATGAGATGAAAATTGGAGGGCCTATGAAGACTGATGAGATGAAAATTAATTGGAGTTGAGAGCTTTTTTTTTGGTCAACGCGTTCACGGATATAGCACTTTACTACTTGAGACTTGAGAGCTTTTTTTTTGGTCACCAATAAAAATTTCAGTTAACTGCCTAGTGCCTACGATAGGCACAATCCGGCCCTGCATGGATTAAAGCATGCATTGCATTATACGATTATACATACTTACAAGGATAAATGCATAGATAGAATATTATGTAGATAGGTGGACAGTGGTCAATGGTCAGTTACTTAAATATAAACGTACGGTTGGTTAACCAAGGTTTATTCCTCGGCCCTCGCCACGGGTAACGTTTCTTTCATGTTCGGTTCGGCGCTTTGTGAGATTGTGTGTCGCTAGCTGGCATGCGCATACAAGTAATACGCATGCTTGTTGGTTGGTGCGGTCTACGTACAGAAAACCTTTTGTGTAGGTAGGTATCTACGAGATGACTTTATTAATCTGGTTAATTCCGTAAGGACATAAAATACAGTGTCGGGCATTATAAATTTGTCATGAACGACGAACGGTGACTATAAAGACGACGGCTTCAAATGTAAACAAACACCAAATCGAAAACAGAGTGTGTTCGTGTTCAGAAATTTGACATATTCATGCGCATTAAAATAATCAAAACTACTGTTATGGGCAACTAAATTTTAGCAAGAAAATAAATTATCAAAATTAAGTCAAAGCTATCCGGGTGTGGAGTGAATAAATTTTAAATGAAATTGTACCATTTCAACACAATTATCATTGAACCCTTGGAATTGAAATTTCAGGAAGAGGAGAGGTGCCACAGAGGTGACCACGCGATTGAACTTCACCGAGTTCTCCATTTAGCTATATATAAATATACAGTGTATTTGTTGGTTTAGTTTATATAGTTTAGGTCTGTCTATTGAAATTCAAGTTATATTGTATAGCCATAGCCACATCTATGTAAGACCTATAGACTAATGCAAATTGTCCTAACGATCCACATGTTAATTAAATCAGTTCATTGTGTCTCCAACTTTAACGTCAGTCGAGAATACTGAAAACACAGAAAAATTGATTGGGACCTAAGGCGATGCAATAAGAGCGGCATTAAAACACGAATTTACCAAGATAACAAATTCTCCTAATAAATATTTGTGTGTGGAATTTGTATTGCAAATATTGAAAATTCTGATGAGATTTGTGAACATATTTGTGTCTAAAATAGGATCTAAAATAGGGTTAAGTATAAGTAATATGATGTGTCAGCACCTAACGTAATTAGATTAATATACCTACTTATTTTACATCGCGACATGTCCAAGTTTCTATAATGGGTTTTTGGGCCACCCCAATAAAGTAAGTTAAACGTTAATATCAAATATAGAAATAGTTCCATTTATACCTATATACAGTGCGTTTTCTAAAGATTACCCATAGAGATTTGCATGGTAAAAACTTTCATCACGTAAATCACTAAAAAACGCACTGTATATAACACTAAGCTACTGCTGCTGACATTGCGTGACAATCAATTTGTTTTCCACGTACAATAAACAATGAACTCTCAACTCGTGGTATACTTGTTAGTAGGCGTACATTTGGATGATATCCAATCGGGTTGAAACAGAGGAATAGTTGTTACGTTAGTGCAAGGGTCAGCAGACTTTGCTATAGTGAGAAGTTCCAAATTGTGAAAGAAACGTGATAACGAAGGTATCAGAGAGCCAATTCTTATGTAAAACTTAGTTAACACGGCGACCTTGCATCGCGCTTGAACGCGTCCGAGTTGATGTCTGAAGAGCAGCAAAAACGCCTATATGCAAAGAGCCGCATGCGGCTTGCGTACCGCAGTCTGCCGACCCCTGCGTTAGTGGAACGCACAGTACGGTTCGTGTGAGGTAATAATGTATGCAGCGTGAATTATTAAACCGCAACGAGCTCCTGTGCGATACTACTGTTAAACGGAATGTATGTAGATATATACTACTGACACATGCCCGCACACTAATGTATGTATAATTGTAATCGAAATTTGCCTATCTACCTAAGTAATAAGTAAAATACGCTCATAAATATACAGAATATTCATTTATCGAGTGGCCATGGAGATTTATATGTTAAAAACTTTAGGTCATGTTAATAAGTCTCCTGCGCAATAGTATGCAAAGAAAAAAAATCACACTCTTAATTTGGACCATAATTAACGCATTCTGATAATTTTTAATACCGGCCATGGTCCGATTGCTTAAGAAAATTTTTTTTAAAAGTGAAAAAATTTGAAATTTTATCGTAGACAACCGCAATAACATCAATACTATATTGATCTGAGTCAATGATTCCGCCTATGTATGCAACCCATTTTGCCTACCATGTTATTTTCAAATTGTCCAATTTTCTTTAGCAATCGGACCATGGCCGGTATTAAAAATTATCAGAATGAGTTAAAAATGGTTCAAATTAAGAGTGTGATTACTTTCTTTGCAAACTATTGCGTAGGAGACCCATTAACATGACCTAAAGTTATTAACATGTAAATCTCCATTGCCACTCCATAAATGAATATTTCTGTATTTATTTGCCTTCTACAATCCCTCAAATGTTGGGAACAATTATTGTGGGCGTTAAATAAATAATCTAACATTTTAGACATTTAGACGGTCAAAAATTCGTTCACAAATCTCTTAGCAAATGTGATAAATGAAATGGGGTGAATAAGATATATAAATAAATGTTATATTAAAAAAATTTCTTGCGCACTCCTCACGCGGATAAATGAATCAAAAATATATCTATCTAATCTAATACCCACTAATACCTTGAAAGTCATTGCTTCGTTTCGTTTCGGAACTCCACTAGACGGTTAAAAGTAGTTTTATCGATTTGGATTGTCGAGTCGAGCATCCGGCCGTAACTTCCGCTATCAATAAACTTGTGCTTGTGCGAGTTGCGGAAATCGTTCGCTCAACTCTGCTCATCGCCCTTTACCAAGAATATAATGTAACATAACATAACTATCTATGTGAAGTGAACATCATAAACGTACAAAAATAAAGATGTGAATGTTATAACTTATAAGCTTCTTTTCGTCCAGCAGAAAGGAATGTTCACTACAGAACGTAATCGTATAAATAATTGCATTTGTATTCTCTTCAGATGCGGATTTAAAGTTATAAAAAGTTCCAAAGATGCGAATCTCAATGTATAACGTTATATTATACAATAAATGAGAACATTAACAAATTGACATTTACAATTCACAATTGTAGGTAATATTTGTTTCAGTAAAAACCAATATTTATTGATAAACAATTAACTGAGTATAACGACTGCATTTAAATCAAATTAAACCGGTTGATCATTGAGTCAATAACCCGCGGTCATCCCATTATCCGATTTATTTACTATTTACTATTCACAGTTCGGTTTTCGATGTTACAATTGTTACAAACACAAACTAACCACAACATGGTATTGGTAGTAGTATGTATACTATCTACCGTAAAATGCGGTTAATCTGAACAATTTGATACGATTTAACTTAACAATTCAATAATTTTATCATTTTATACAGTCGAACTTTGAGGACCTAGTGAAAGCACACCTGACACCAAAACTTTTCTTGCATTTTATATTAAGATTTTCGATTTCTGCATCAGTAACAAATTAGTAGTGCATATAGAAGTGGAATTCTGCGGATGCTTGCTTTTTGCATTCTAGGTCCTCCCCTTTCTACGACAGAGACGTCTCTAGGCTTCCTATTCATGGATATTTTTCCGAAAATAGTTATTTAGGTGGGAATTTAGTCATCCTATGCAGGATTCTCCCACCTACCGAAAAAACATGTATATAGTACTTACCCTGTTCTAGGTAAGTACATAGGTATCTATATTGAGGTAATAAGATTCAAAAGTCCCAAGATGATCATAAATCCTCGTGTTGATGGAAATAATAATAAAATGGTAAAGCCTTACCTGTAACAATAAGAAAACACAATATAAGTTAATACTTATGCAATAAAATTCCAAGAGAGAAGAGAACAAAAGTGCTGATTGCATCACAGGATATTCATTAAAAACGCATGAAAATAATAAAATTTTAATAATTCATGTATATGTATAGGTAAATATTGTTTACTTCTTTGTTTAAAGGATAAGCACATAAAATATTAAGATCACATGTTAAGTAAAAAAATTAAGTCGGCCCTGCACCTATGGACACATCTAATAATCATCTATACTAAAGTGCCTCATTTCTCTTTCATCGTCCAGCAAAATGTTATGTACGAACAAAACAATGTGCTAATATATGTAGACTTGCTGAATGTGTATATGCATGTGTTGTTTTTTTCTGGAAACAATCACATATACACTATAGTGTTGGTAAAATTGTGGTGGAGGAGCCGGGAGTTCGTTGCATGCGCCTACTTTCATAGCTAGGTGGAGGGGCGAGCACGAAAGACCCAAATAGTAAATACAAATTACAAATACAAATTATATTCTGTCCGTGTCCGAACAAAATGAAAGTGCTTGACAGAGTCAAAACGACGCAACAACCGAAGTAATGAAATTAACTCTACGTATATCGATTTTCTCACAGTGTTTTTTTAGTTTCATATACATATAAGCATATATAAATGAATATAGGTACGTGGATTATTGAAATTATATATTTGTTAATTTGCGTACCCAGAAACGACGCCTAAGGCAGATTTACAGACTAATAATTTATGTATACAAGTACTTATTTACTGATCACTTTTATGTGAAACAACAAGGAAAATTCATGGCTATTTTAGGTATCAAAAGCAAACGTAAGAGTAAGGGACCCGGTGTGCCCCCCGGCCATAGATGCCTTGTTGGCTGAAAGCGTCAAAATCAGAAATTCTAATAAAATTTTTAAATCTTTGTTGCATAAATGTTAGTTTTTCTCTTTGTTTCCTCTACGATTTTCCACGATTCTTATATTAAGATTATTTCTCCCATATATTAAAAATGAAAATGCACAAAACAGGAGAACACCTGATCCTCTGCTTCAAAACGCTGTAGGAACACTTCATCAAAGAATAAGATTATTACACAAATTTCGAACAAAAATCAATTAATCATTGATTTCTTCTCTCCAATCGCAAAAAGATACATGAACATGACCTGGAGGACGAAGTAATATAAATTACCTGCGCATATATAAACATTCACCGTGCAGTTAAATGGTAAGTAGATATATAAATAATTGCCCTGTTGTATAACAGTTAAATTATTATACATTGTGCCGTGCCTGGCCCTCCGCGGGTCATAGCTAACCTTTTTGTTTGAAGAGCTCTACAAGTTAAATTAGCACCTAACTATTAACAGCTTCAAATTTTTTTTTGCTAAATCAAAATATAGCATATTTTGTACCTTCATTCTAGTTTGGTGGTCTAACTGGACACTCTGTATGTGCTACTACCACAGCCACGAGTTAGGACAGATATACTTGTAGTTGTGTTCGCGTGCCATGCAGCAGAGTGCACCTCAGCGCTGCGCTGTGCTTTGAAGCTTTGTGCTTCTGTTCATCACACCAATATCACCGAGGGAGATAATTCAATCAATATATGGAATATACATGTATACGTAAACTACGTTTTGTACAGCATAAGTCCGTCAAATCATGTTACAATCAGAACGAATTGAAATTAATTGAGCAGAAAGTGACAAATTTCAATCAAGTGTGGATCATATGGCTTGCATACAAAATACCTAATTTCAAACAAATTTACAGCAACGCAATAAATCCAAGTAAAATTGGAGTAAACACATAAACTTAAGTTTCCAGCATCCGGTACTCCGATATTAGTAATAGCGTAGTAATGAAAAATCCGGGAATGCAGTGGAAAAGTATTATGTCACCAAATTACAACTGCATAAGCAATAAACTTCTCAAATTCCGTTCGATTCAATTTTACGACTTGCCCTCGATCAGTAGCTTTATTCCTTCTTCCTTGACATACATCTTCAGTTTCAGATTTAAACGCTCAAAGGAAATAAAACTTTTTGCGACTGAAACTGCCCCCAGTTCGGAGAATTTTTGTAAACAAGGTAGAAAAATGAAACGCAGAAGTGACGACGCGACGCAATCTATACATACATTGAAAGACTTGTTGATGGGTTGAAAGAAGACGAATGTGAATAATAAACCAGCCCACAAAGTATATGACGTCACGCTGTCCCATAAACCTTTTGGTTAAGTTTATACGCCCTCTTATAAGAAATTCCGATTTGGTCGTGCATGCAAGAACAGAGCAAGGGAAAGACCGTTATCAAGTCGAAACCCCCACGTAGGGTCATGTCATATAGTTGTAAAGTGTCAAAGTGGAAAAACTATGACGTCAGACGCATATGTATACAAGCAGTAGGAAAATTGCACATACAATGGCATTTTATTGCTCAGATTGAATACATTTATAGATACTAAATAAGTGCGTAAAAGTTTAAGGGTTGGAGTAACTGACTGTCTCGCTTTGTGGAATCACCTAAAATTTCAAACATGTAATGGTCGTAATGTTATACGAAACATTAAAGGGCCGCACTCCCACACATTGTCAGATAATCTTAAGGCCGCCCCAAGGCCGTTATCTTATGCGATGATCGTAAGACCAAATTTTGTCCGCGATCATATGGGTGAACTGATGTGTGTGTGGGCAATTTCTGTGGACTGACAGACCAATATCTGCAGTTAATCTGACAATGTATGGGAGCCTTAAGTTGCGGAATTAGTAGGTATGTACACCTACGCATGAGGTCGATCGTCGATGACATGATAATTGACGTTTTGCTGACTCCGGGGGTGGAATATTTAATACGATTTTAACGAAATTGCGCTAGTTTAGCCTACATTTGAAATAAAAAATGACTTACCCATAGGAAACTACCAAAAAAGGCACGGTATATATCACGGTATATAGACCAATAGAAATATATTATTCGATATGGGCTGGCTTTTTAGGGAGTGGCCTAACTATTTCTGTTCAAGGAATGTAATATAAACTACAAAAAGAAATACAGTTAACAATAATATGAGTAATAAAATACGAATCGAGTACGATTTTCCGAGTTTGTTGAACTTATAAAAAGCGTTCGAGTGGTGTGGAGAGTGTGGACTATAGCTTGCAACCGAGCACTAAATTAATTTGTCTGAAAAGTTTTTGCTCCCCGGTTTGGTTGGATCGGTAGGGCAGGCATCTCTTCTGTCTTGCACTTCTATGCTGTCGAATCTGCGCTGCGCATTCACACAACACACAAGCACAAAAGCAGCAGGACCAGCAGCAATGGAGCCACCGTCACCAACCCTCCAACAAATAAAACACACTACGGATTCAACGTATGAGTTCTCTTCTCTTCAACCGCCTACTGCACGGGTCGGCAGACCGCGGCTCGCGAGCCGCATGCGGCTCTTTGCATACGCGTTTGCGGCTTTTCAGACATCAACTCGGACATAACAAAGCCTTCAAAACCGATGAAAGGTTACTGTTTTAACTAAGTTTTAAATAAAAATTGGCTCTCTGATATCTTCGTTATCATGTTTTCTTCACAA
>JARJEB010000602.1:0-10179 GCA_030264535.1 Liometoxenus newtonarum
AATTTACACAAAATTTACACAAATTTACACAAATTTACACAAATTTACATAAATTTACACAAATTTACACAAATTTACACAAATTTACACAAATTTACACAAATTTAGACAAATTTACACAAATTTACACAAATTTACACAATTACACAAATTTACACGAATTTACGCATCACTTACAAACTCCAACATCACTCCAGCTCCATTCCAACTCTGTCTGAATACCCGAACGCAGCTTTAGTTCAATAGATAACGTTTTAGATTCAGTACGTGTGTGACATTTCATTATTCAATTCAAGGAAGCGCTGTGCTTGACGTAAAGTAAATGTCTAGTGGAATAAATGATACTTTATTCACGCTTGTCAAGCTCATTATTCGCGATTGGTATTAATGTGAGTTATATGTGCCTGGGCACACACCTAAAAATGGCTGTTTTACTTAGTCGTCGCGAATAAATATTTTGTGTTGTCGCTCCTAGATTAAAGAAAAGTTAATTTAGGTTTGGTTTAATTTTAATATTGAAGATATTTTTATGTCTATTCTTTCACAACTCGATGTGTATAAATTAGTAAAGTCTCCTATACACAGCGTGCTGTGAGCAAATCTTTTTGGACATTGACTGAATTTGATCAAAGCCCAGATAAATGTTCCATCAACCTTAAAACATATGAAATAAACTAGCTTTCATCGATCATTTCAAGTTTGATACTATGAGCAAATGCAAATAAAGTGCCAGTGATGTTATTGTGTGTTTTCTATTCACATTTTATTAATCGGTTACAACTCGCGGCTGAATCTGTATAGCTTTTATGTCAATATACATATTTAGATTTCGGTGTGCTCTTGAAGTTTAGTTTCCAATAAACAAACGCGCCATCAAATTACAAAAATAATAAACATACGCTATAGTCTAGTCTGAAAATAGTTTAATGTCTCATGTACATTTTCACAATAATGGCCTTGCTTTTTTTCTCTCTATGTCGTGCAATATTTGTTAACATAATTTAAGTTGATCGAAAATATTACAATAAGATACCTAAATTTTGTCATTTAAAACTTGTAATTTTTCCAAAACTTCTGGTAACTCTACTTCTACTAGAAGCACAAAATAGCTGTTTATGCAACTGGTGATGAAACGTTCGATATTTTATCACCAAGAGTGAAGATGAACAACACGCCTTGTGATAAAATGAGACGTTTTATCACGTGTACTCAGGTAAAAATAAAAATTAATAAATAATTAACATTTTCCATTTTATGTTTAATAATAATCGCAGTAATATGTTGCACTATTTCGTAAGTGAAATGGACAAAAATTATTTTTGTTTGTAACTCGACAAAAGGAATAATTAAGAAACTTAGTACGAAAGAGTATACATTTCATGAAAATATGTATTGCGGGTTCTCATGCTTTTCAGCGGAAATTAATCATCATTACACAAACATTATATTTAGAAATTATTCTTTGTAAATACTAAGTAAATATCTATTCCAATTTCTATTAAAATCTGCTTTTTGTTTTATGGAAAATTCTCACAGACCGAGATTTGATATCTGGACTTTTTGCGCAAATAAAATTTCGATGTTCAAATAGATTGATTCGTCTTATGAACATTCGTACATAGGTAATAAATGTTCACCTGTGGATAATTTGGGCACTTTCTAACAATATTTTAAAACTCAACTTTTTGTATAGTTATTAAATTAATTTCGTGTGGCTAACCTTCAGACATGAATATTCGATCACCTAAAACTTAATTTGAGCACTAGCATGAAATTTGAATATCACTACTCGACATACACATAAAGTTCTCAACAACTATTCACACATAGTAGTTGTTCTGGTATTTCACCAACAGCAACAAATATTCGTTATTTATATAATATAAATCTTTTGAATATTCGAACACCCAAAACCTAATTTGAGGACTCACATTAGAATGGAATATACTTTCTGATGCACAATTTGCACTTTCCGATAATATTAGTTATACGATCGGCGAGGTCTACGAAGTAGGATTTTCGACTCGATTTATAGGGAAGAAAGAACATTTTTGAATCCTTAGGGAGGATAATAGAACAAATTTTATGTATTTTGTTAATATCCGACCATACGAAGATATATCGTGAGGAAAGATATGGAATGGGTTTAAATTTCCAAATAGGGTTTTCCATGGATCTCCACGAATCTCTCTTCTCTAAGTCCGAAAAATTGGTTTTGCCCGTGCGCTTGCGTGTTTGAGCGCGTGCGCGTCTGGATTTGTGTATGTGTGTCTGGCTGCTGAGTGTGAACGAAATACCAGGCAAACCAAGCAAGGTATTGGATGGTAAGTTGGCAGATGTCCTTCTAACGAGAAATGGAAGAAAAACATAAAATAGGCAGGTAAAGAAGGCCAATAGGGTGCTTAACTTGAATATTGAAATAAAAATTTGCGTATCACGGGCAAACAAAAAATAGGTTCTTGTTCTCTCCATTTCAAGACTTGTAACATTTTCTGTAGGAAGGCACACTTGGTGAGATATTGATTACTAAACTTCAAATGTGTGTGTGTGTGTGTGTGTGTGTGTGTGTGTGTGTGTGTGTGTGTGTGTGTGTAAACACCCAGTCGAACTAGCAACACATCGGGAAGAAATTTGGGAACCGGGTACATATCAGTCTATTGACCAGCTGGAATAAAAACAAACAAGATGAATCGGTTGGTAAAGAAGGAAGCAATTGTCTTGCAAAATATTAATTTGCAAACAAATTGCATCAGTTATAAATGTTGATATTATTTTTAACCTTTCAGAAGTTTTGATAAGTAGAAAAGGAGGGAAATATATAGGAAGGAAAAAATTTGTTTAAGCATGCTCCCATGATGTTTTGAGATAGGGTTGCTTTTGATTTGGACGTTTGGTCATTTGCTTTTAACCTTTCTACGCGATTCTTCCCGTACTGTCTTTTACAAACGTTACCGGCGATGACAATTCATCTGACTATATGCTCTGGCCATTATACTACATGTCCATCCACTGGCCTAATAAACTCAAAGCACTATAATACACATAGAGATAGAAGTCTATGGAGAGAACATAACGTCGATTTCTGGTTGAGAGGCATGCAGCCTGGAGACGGAAGGATATTACACCAAATCGTCATATTTGGCCGTACATAGAAGGCGCGAAATTTGAAATATACGCCAGTCTCGCGTCAAAGGTCTTTGTACTTTGGGGAGTCTATATTTTACGGTTTTAGTTTAGTTTTGGTGCGAACAAATATGCCGTAGTAGTGGTATCAGATTTGTATCAATGAGACGTCCCTCTAGGAATATTATACCTCTATGATAATACTTTTGCAAGCTAAGTGACACATTGAGATTTGTCTTATATGCTGACATTTGGATCTATGTATGAACATCCTCTATCACGATAATCAAATAAAAATTGCTGAGCGAATAATTTCATAATTAAATATATTTATTAATATAGCAAATAATGATAGATTTTAAATTACACACTTGATTGTGTAATTTTCAGGAGGTTAGATCTTTTATGTGCCTATATGGCAGAATTAGTTGCAGAGACAAAAAGACGCTAGAAGAGATTGGCGCTCTGACAGGACAGTGCCAAATGTTGTGCGGAATCCCGCATGAAATCCCGCATGGTAATTGTTGCCATCACTGCTGCTACGTAGGTACTTTAGGGAGTTAGGTATCTGGGGGTGATGAGGTATGCGTAGAAAATAACTTACACAAGCGTGTACTGGTTTAATGGAGATTATTGTTTACATTGTAAAAGAATATTTGATAGAAAATGAAAATAGCAAAGTGAACTGTACGAGCTGAAGGCTGAAGAAGAAGTCCGGTCGCAAGCTGGCTCGAATAGCAATAGCTTGTAACGTAGCCCGTAGGTAGAAGAAAAACATGTGGTAAACAGATTCTTAGAAAATATTGTAAGCAAGAAATAAAGAGAAAGTTAGAAATGCATTGTAAAGTAATAGTAATAGTAGAAGATATGTTGGGACACACTCCCTACAGTACCAAAATAAAAGACAGTTTTAGTAGAAAACTATTAAAAATTCAATTACATCTTCATATCCTTCACATAACGTTTAATTCGTCAATATTGAGTGTCTATGAATCTAGAAGTATAGGGTGTTAAAACGTCACCATAGCACATTCGATTCTTGCCGTTCATTGTTTTGAGTTCGTTGTAAATTTAAAATTTCAGTAATTAATATCTCACAAATAATGCTTCCTACGAAAAAAATGTTATAGGGATTGAAATGTAGAAAATTTTAAGCTCTATATGAACAACTTTTTTGTTTTTGCCTAGATGTAATATTTATCTAGTTATATGCAAATTTATGTTTTGACATTCAAGTAAAGTGCCTTTCTTTACCAACCGCTTTTACTCAATTTCTAACCAGGTCGTCCCATTACAGCACTGAACCTACATACAAAGTTTCGTCTCGACAAGTTGCTCGGTTCGGCTGGAATTTTGTTCAGAGCACTCATTTGACAATTTAGAAATTAATATCCCACAAACTATGCATCCTACGAGAAAATGTTATAGATATTGAAATGTACAAAATTTATTTTTTGTTTGACGGTTGAATTCAAATTTGTATTTTGACATTCTACTAAAAAATCCCTAGTGCCCTTCTTTACCAACAGATTAGAGAAAATTATACCGGTAAGAGTTCATTGGTGTTGCTTTTGTTAAATAAGACTTTAAATTCGAATAATAAAATAACAAACGCCATTTGCTCATCTAGGTCAGAGTCTTGGTCGTCATTATCACTTGAACATGAATTTGAGTCCATTTTGTCAGGCAACTATCGATTGTTTACTTCAACATTAAATTTCAACAGTTAAACAAATTAAAGTTAGGAGCATATGCTGAAGTATTGACTTCACAAACTTTTGCTACAGCTTTTGCTTTATGTACGAAGCATTAACTTAAGCAAATGTATTGTAGCATTTGCTCTTACTCGAAGTAAGAGTAAAAGCTTTTTTTTTATTCATACCCCCCAATATCTCACAAACGGTGCATCTTGCGAGAAATTGTTAACGGGGTTGAAATGTTGAGAACTGTAATCTCAATGGGGGGTTATTTTTTGTTTCACAGTTTTATGCAAATTAATTTTTTGACATTCAAATACGACAGTTGTCTCTTCAACTAATTTCGTCATATATGTAAGGGCGGTGATCTCGTATGGTGAGGTGACCCGTACGAAAATTGTTTCCGTGTTTGCAGTCACGTACTAAAACAAAAGACTTATAGTGTGTTAATACGTCGCCATAGGACATTCGAATCGGACTGTTCATCGTTTTGAGTTTGTTGCAGATTTGAAATTTAGGAATTAATATCTCCCAAACTATGCTTCATACGAAAAAATGTTATAGGAATTCAAATGTAGATAATTTTAGGCGGTACATCAATATATTTTTTTTTGCTTTTGCCTAGATGCAATATTTAACCAGTTATATATGCATATTTTATATTATGTTTTGACATTCTACTAAAAATTCCCTAGGGCTCTGCTTTACCGACTGAATTTGATCGATTTCGAACCAGTTCGTCTTTTGTCGGTTCTGAACTTGCATGCCAGTTTCGTCTCGACAGGTTGCTTGGTTCGGCTGTTTGTTCACAACAAATTCAACATATTAGGAATTAATTTCTCATAAACTATGCATTCTATGAAAAAATGATATAGATATTGAAATGGGACCCTCTATAAGGGGGTATTTTTTGCTTGACAGTTATATGCAAATTTATACTTTAAAATTCAGATAAAGTGCCCTAGCGCCCTTCTTTACAGACCGATTTTTCTCAATTTCATACCAGGTCGTCCCATGATGGCATTGAATCCCTGTACCAAGTTTCATTCGGATGGGTTGCTCCGTTCGGCCTGAATCTTGGTCACAGCACACATACACACACACACACACTTACACACTCTGACACACCCACACACACACATACACACACAACACACACACACACACACACAAACACACACACACACATACATACACACACACACACATACATACACACACACATACATATACACACACACACACACACACACACACACACACACACACACGCACACACACACACACACACACACACACTGAGACCAGGCCAAAAACCATATTTTCGAACTCAGGGAAGCGAGATTCGTGGATATCCGTCGAGATCCGCTCATCGATTTACATACCTCCGGTAGTATCGGAAAGAAAAAATTATATTTATAAATTTTAGTCTATCGATTGTAATTTAATCAATTTCACTCGTCAAAAGCAATGGTGTGGTTGAAATTAACATTTAAAAGCAACTATAGATAAAGCAATAAATAGAATCGTGGAAATGTAAGGATACACTACACATCGGATATGAACACGTGAGTCGATCATCACGTGTATTACACTGGTGTACAACATTCATTGCATGTGTTCGATTTTAACAAAACATCCACGCAATAAAAAACTTCCATACGCATGTAAATGTTATACGACTTCTCCTATGCTAGGTATTTTAAGAAGATTTCGAAAAATCGCTGTCGGAAACTCAATGTTTTCTGAATTATTATATTTGAGATTTGAGAATTGCTAAAATTAATTAATCCTATATCTGTAAAAAATCGGAATTTAAGGACTAAACTCTATATTGCGTATTGTGGTCGTCAAACAGATTCACTAAGTGCTCCTCCCGCAAATGCGCGCCAAATTTGAATTTATTGTTGATACCAGTAAGCCTATTGCACAGCTCGTATGTCGAGTGTCAAATAAGTCAATGTCAAGTTTGAACCATGTCCTTGAATTTTGATTGTGTTCATCTTTTCGGGTTCAGGCGATCGTGTTTTTAATACGTGCATCAGGGATGGGCGTTTAAGCGTAAAGAATTATTCTTTACATTTACACGTAAATAATGTGTAAAGAATGTAAAGAAATGTAATAAATGTAAAGAAACGTAAAGAATGAAACAATTTAGTTTTCAGGTTAAGTCTAATACTTTAAAACGAGTATTTTTATAATTTCAAGCTGTTTCTTTTCCAACTCCCAGCACAGATGACATTCCGATTTATAGAACGTGGTTCGAGCAAGGGTAAACTGAGAATATATAAATTTATTTTTCTACACCTATTTAGTTATATGGTCATTATTAGGATTTTTGAGTGATTAATGGTACCTATAACTTACTAACGTGAGCTATGGATTTTCATAACTCACTACCGTGAGTTTTAGATATTCAGAAATCACTGCAATTAAATAACATTGATCGCGTAATAAAGTTCAACAAGATTTAACAAATTTGAAGTGACCGATCCAACTTATCTATATGATCTAAATTTTCGAAACAACCCGAAGAATTCCGACCACAGCTCGATGTGTATTGCCCGCCATATTGTTTCACTTGTCAGTTAGTGCTCGTTCGTTGCTTCATAGAGAACTCACAATTTGTTTTTTGTGTTAGAAAGAGTGCAAGGTGTAGTATTATATTCGTGATTATGGCCATTGCTCACTCAGATGAATTGCGCCACTCGCCTTGCGATTCGTGGGCTTAAACATCAATTTCATGAGCAATGGCTGCCATAATCGCTCATATAATAATATACTATTCTCATTCAGTAACAATCAGTACGTAACCTATAATCGATGTCTTATAATCAAAAACGATGAAAATGACGTTTGCACTTTCATCAGCAAACTAACTCACCCATTAAGAAATGAAATACTCGTAGTTCGCAGATTGGAAATGAAAAAAGTTTAAATTATATCATATAATATTCTCACCGGTTTTCACGGTTTGACCAAAACCCTTCCCTTGAAGAACCAACCTAATTTTTGGGGTAAAATTGAGTAAAACCGGTCGATAAAGAAGGGCATTAAGGCACATTATTTGAAATTCGAAATATAAATTTGTTCATATCTCGGCAAAGTTTAAATTTTATCAATGTTATCAATGTAATTTTCACTTTCCGATCAAACTTACTTTTACGATCAATGAGTTCTGCGAAGTCGTAGTGGATATGTTCGTTGTGAGGTGCGAATTTATTCCTTTACGCATGACCATGTTGTTGTGAAGTTGCTTAGTAACGCGGGAAAATCAGAAAAACAACTATCTACCACCTAAAGTACGAAGATGTCCAAAATAATCGGTGCGTTAAATTCGTACCACATAACTTTCCAACAATAACCACTACGATTTCGCAGATATCCTCGATCGTAGAAGTAATTCTGATCGGAAAACTTTGACATCACTATATTTCTTTACAATTTCCACTGTCCGAGCAGAATCATTTCTACGATCGACGATCGTAAGCAGTGACAATATATGGTTTGAGGTTAAGTCAGATTTAACTCGCATTTTAGCTTGCGTTTTTGTGTTCTGAGACAAGAATTTTCGAAAAATAAAACATGGATCGAAGTATTTTCGTAATTGCAATCGCAAATAATGTAAGAAATAGGGATATGTTTTATGGATTTGCATTAAGTGTACTTGTGTCTGTCTAGTTCAAAAAATTATTGATATGCTAGCAATCGGTTTTAACGGTTCTGCTAAAAGTGATCTTAAAACACTAGGCTAAATAAAGAAATAAACGATAAACTCGATGAACTGACATGTTTTCTACCGCCACTCATAAGTTATATGTCAAAATGATTTTAAAATGCACGAAGTCGTTTTATTGCATTTTAGTCTCACTGGTCTAACTTTTGTCCGCAATATAACGCGCCTATTCTGTGCAGTTTTTTTTATTAGAATTCGTAGTGTCTGTATGTGTTTAATGGTGCTGTATCTCCCTTTCTAAATCCAGCTTGTTCCACATGCTGGTAGTAATCAACTTGCTAGTTAGTCTATGAGTAATCTATTTCGTCCGCAGTTTGTATGGGTGTGGGATAGTAGGCTTATGGGTCAAAAGTTGGATATTTGATGGTTGTCCTCTTTCTTGTGTAGTACTATCACTTTGGCTGTTTAGGCTTTAGGAGTATTTTTATTGCCTCTGTCCAGAGCTGGGACGATTACAGCAAAAATGTAATCGATTACCGATTGCAATTACATCGCCAAGTCAAAAAATAATCAATTCTTGATTACATTTGTAATCAAGCTTTATGATTACAAGCGTGGTTACATTTTCATAGAATTTATACAAAATTTACAGAAGATATACGAATAAATAATCACCACCATGGACCATGGTCCATGAATCATGATCATGATATAGTAAGTAAACAATGGGCACGTTTTTTTGGTCTCGTCCGCCTGCTTCTGGAAGACGAAATGACCGCTTTTTGCTACGGAATACTCATTCCGGTTTATACTTTTTGCATCGTTGAGAGAACGTGCAAACGGAAGATCCATGAAATTGTTGCAAATACATTAAAAATAATCAGCGTTGTGATGTATTCATGTCGAATTATTATTCGTTAGCGTTATTTGTGGTTATTAATAGGTAATGTATACATTATTCTAGCTTTTAGGGAAGGTGGCAGAACAACAACCAACTTCCCCACTCCACAAGAAACCGGTTTGTGCAGATTTGCGTTTTTTGCTCTCCCAGTTCCAAAATCTTCCTTCCACTTCTTGGACGTGACCAAAAAACGTGCCCTATACATTTCATATTTTATTTCTGTTTATATTGCATTTATTTATATGTTAACGTATCGTATTATAATTTATCAGAAGTCAGGTGTGATGGCAAAGGGATGGCAAAAATACATCAATTTATTTAGACTAGACGTTTCTCAAAAATTCATGGATGTTTTTCCATCGATGTTGAAATTTCGACACATCGAAATAAACATCAATGCATTTGACATATTTGTCGAATTTTTTGACTAGCGTCTAGGAAGTACATGCTCCTGGCTAATCACAAAAGCGTTCCACAATATAATCATTCAGTTGCCTACCTATGATCCATACCTAAATGGTGAACCGGCATTGCAATACTATGCGTAAGTGCGACGCAATGAAACCTATAGGGAAAATCCAAGTGAAGAAAAGAAAAAACATAAATCTAAGCAATCCCCCTTTTCAATATTTTTACTTACCGGCCACATACCGAAGGTATTTAGGTATAGGAAAGTAAGGTGATCAAGAAAAAAATTAAAGTCTTATTTTTCCCTGATTCGTGGAGATCCGTTGACCCCAGGTCAAAAATCGGCTTTTTGGGCTGATGTGTGTGTGTCTGTG
>JARJEB010000605.1:0-10953 GCA_030264535.1 Liometoxenus newtonarum
TTCTACACCTATTTAGTTATATGGTCATTATTAGCATTTTTTGAGTGACTAATGGTCTCACTACCTCACTACCGTGAATTCTGGATTTTCATATCTCACTACCGTGAGATATGATTTCATATATCGCTGCAATTAAATAACATTGATAGCGTATTTAAGTTCAACAAGATTTAACGAATTTGAAATGACCGATCGAATTTATCTATATGATCTAAGATCTCGAAAGAACTCGGTAATACCCGAGAAATTCTGTCAAAACTGTATGCGATCGCCCGCCATATTGTTTCACTAGTCAGTTTCGTTGCTTTATCGAGAATTCACAATTTGTATTTTGTGTTAAAAATAGTGCAAGGTGTAGAAAAAGCATAGTATTATATTCGCGATTATGGCTATTGTTCACTCAGATGAACTTGCGCCACTCGCCTAGCGACTCGTGGGCTCAAACATCATCTTCGTGAACAATAGCTGTCATAATCGCTCATATAACAGTATACTATTATGTATTTACTTAAATAGAATTACCTAATTCATTAATTCCACAAAATTGTATCAGCTTTTCATAGATGCTCGGATTTCGAAAATCCTTTCTCCTTTGAATGATTTCGTTCATGTCCAATGAGGCGCCCTTCATCTTCTCATACAACTTGGTAAACTTTTCCTGAATTTCCGAAGCGCATTGTCCCGTTGGCTCCGGCGGCAATTGTATACCATCTTCGTCGACCGGCTCTGATTCAGCGTTCGTCTGTTCGGGAATCTCACTTATGACAACTGTAGTCGTTTCTATAGAATCATCAAGATTTTCATCGTCTGATACGACTGTGTCGTCATGATATGAGACTAATTTGGCGACACGTGTTGTAATTGTTGAGTGTGCAGGTGTTGATGGACGCGATGTTGGTGTTGATTTATCTGGAGATGTTTGTGGTGTGTTGATTGTTACTGAACCTGTGTTTTCGGCTTCATTTACGTCATCTTCGCCTTCTGAATCTGTGTACGTTGCTGTTAACGATGCCAATGCCATTATTATACAGCTTATAATGTTAACAGTGTTAAATTATTATTGGTAATTGGTAGTCAAATTCGACTTGTCTCTTTTTGAGAACTAGCGTCTGGGTATCACCCCAATACTTTCATCCTGACCAATGGTGATCGTACGCGACCACGCATACTCGTATATGATCATTAAGTTGCCTACTTTGCAGTGAGAAAACTGTAAGAATTTTTTGCCCAGTGTTTGTTTCCACCGTACTTTTACCCTTATAATTCTACCCGTCATCCGGCCACCCTCAAATAACAAAACACAACGCAAAACACTATGTAAAAAAATTGAAAAGGGGTATGGCTTAGATTTATCTATTTTCTCTTCTTCACTTGGATTTTCATCTATACGTTTCACTGCGTCGCACTTACACATTGTAAGGCCAAAAGGGTAATAGTACGGCGGAAACAAACACTGGAATAATTCTTACAGTTTTCTCACTGCAAAACTAGAGATCGATCACCATTGGTCAGCATGAAAGTATTGAGGGTGCTACCCAGACGCTAGTTTTTTTGAGAAAGCTGAAAACTATAACTGAAAACTCAAAACAAAGATATTGGCTCGAGCGTTCTACAACGTACCTTAGAACGTTCGAGAGCGACCGACACGAGCTTTCGATTTGACGCTTCGATCGGTTCAGAACTGTTCTGGGCGTTAAGTGCTTGTTCGATTTGAAACAGCACGAGATGTTCACGCATGCTAATGTTGGTATGAAGGTGATTAGTTTGTAACCTGGGGAAATCATATAAATAGCCATCTACCATCTAAAATCTAAACTATGGCGGCGTCCAAAGAAATAAATCGGGATGGGTAATTGCTTGCAAAAGGAAATTAAATAATAGGTGAAATTACGTAAAAAATTATATTTTTCAAATGTCGAGAGAAGTGCTCGATAAAATGTAGTTGATTTGTTTGTTTTGAGCGAAGTGATCAGAACGGTTCGGATTGGAACTGGTCAGAACATTTGAAGCCGCGTTCACATAACTAAAACGTCTCGCTGCGACACTTTAAGCCAACCAATAGCAACGCTCCAAAATTGTATTCCCCTCAAAGCGACAGAATTTTGGAGGGCTGCTATTGGCTGGCTTAAAGTGTCGCAGCAACACGTTCTAGTGTGAATGCGGCTTTACTCGCTGGTAACATTTTACCCTCATCTTCTTTGGAACGCACTCCGCCAGTTCGTATGCGTACGTTTTGGAATGCGCCCCTCCACGTGACAGTGCATTCTGCATTGAGGTTAGCAAATATAAAATGTGCGCTCAACAGACGAACAGAAAATTAAAAAATCGGAGCAACAAATTGCATTTAGTATTTGACGAGGCCAAGCGAAAGTAATTTGTTTATCCTATAATTATATAAATTATATAAATATTTGCCAAATTTATAATTTTTCAGAGAATTCTTAACAGGTTTCCACAAACGTAAACTTCAACGGAAAAGGGAAGCCAAGGAAAAGTTCGAGAAAGACTTGAAAGATGAACGTAAGCGCCTCAAAGCAGAGGCAAAAGAATCTTATAATAAGCTCGTCGTCTCGCATCGTCCTATTCCTGAATTGGTTGATCTCCTAGAAGATCAATACGAAGACGAGGAAGTTAGTGTTAAGGTGGTTGAACTTTCAACAAATGATATCGCCAAACAGAATCATTGGATAGGTGCAAATCAGCCCAAATATGATGAAGACTCAGAAGGTGACGAAGACAATGATGACAACGTTGAAGAGGTGGAAGAGATGCCTGGTATGGAATTGAAGGTTAAAAAAGGTAAACATCAGGCAAAAGAGGAAACCTCCAAGAAAGTATTCAATACTAAGAAGGATATCAAGAAGGTTCTTAAAAAACAAGCCACAATCAATGTGAAGAAGAGTAAAATTTTCCAGATGAAAAATAAGATTGAGAGACAAAAACAGAAAAAGAAATCAATTCAACTCAAACGCGAACATCAGAAGTTTCAGAATAAAATGGGAAAACACAAAAAGCGAGTTAACAAAGAACATAATTAAATATTTAGAATTATTACGCTACCAAATATTCATACTTTAAAAACTAAAAATTTATCATTTGGAATTATTTTCAAGGTTTGCATGTTTAGTTTGTCGGAAATGTGTCATACTTCATATTAACAATAGAAGTACATCAAACACAATATTTGTTAATATCAAATTAACAAATATTAAGTTATAAAGGGTATTTTAACCCTTAAGATAAATAAATCAAATTTAACAAGTAACAACGAAACGAGTAACAAAATAATACAAAAGTTAGTTGAAATTAATCTACGAGTTGAATTTATGGCTTTGCCATATTTTAAAACTAAATCCTTTGCTTAAAATAAGAACAAAAAATATTAAATTCGAATACTGGGTTGAAAACTACACATCTCAAGATGGTTTACGATTTAAAACTGCACTATTACTTATTAGCATTATTCCTTATTCTTAATGCCGAAAGGACACAATTGTTTGTTTAGGCAAGTGGCACACTGAGGTTTCGCTGGTTGGCAAGTTTGCTGACCAAAACCAACAAGCAAATGGTTAATTTCTTGCCATAAATGTCGCGGTAGCCAGTCTTCTAATTGTCTACGAGTATCTTCCTGACGTTCGGAGTTTACCCAACCCATGCGGTTGGATATTCTGTGCACGTGCGTGTCCACACCTATAGCAACATCTTTTGATCATAATGAAGATATATAAACACGTAATTTACCAATGCTAGTCACGTCTCGCCAAGCTGTTATCATATATAAATTAGCTATTTTTGGTCCGACACCTTTTAATTTACAAAGGCCAGCAACGGTTGTCGGGATATCGCCATCATACTTCTCCTTTACCATTTTGGTAGACCCCTTTATATAATTAACTTTGCGCTACAATTTTTTTTTTAATATAAATTATTATAGAATGCATACAAAAGTGTAGATGATACCTTCCAAAAATTAACAGGATAGAACAATTCCCCCAACTTTTGATCACTCATTTCCAAAACCTTGTCCACAGTGCACCCATGTTTAATTAATCTCTGCATTGCTGCGAATGTGAGGTAGTCCCTAGTATATTGTTTGCGAATGTGAGGTAGTCCCTAGTATATTGTTTCAGCAATAAAAATAGTAACGCAATATAACGTTTATCCTTTAGATTGGCTGTTTGATCCATGCACAAATCACAACTCTTTGAAACAGCGGGATAACTGAAGTCTTTCCGCATCGCCCTCAAATTATTTAGCCATTTCCTCCCAGTTTGTTGGTGGTTCATGTAGTTTTGTGTAACCTGCCAATCTTGGTTTCTTACCCGGTAAAGTTGATTCAGTCAATTCTTCCGGTTCTTGTTTAATTTCATTGATTGCATGTTGAACGTCTCCCATTTCTTGTTTAAATTCAGACTTTATTATTATTTGTGTAGTGTCTTGATTAATATCGCTAGATTCTTGTGGTTTAATGGGCAAAGTGTTTTTGGAATTTTCTTCAAATTCCGGTGTGATATGTGCTCGTTTGATTCTTGTTAATTTAGGTCTTGATTCAGCTTTGAGTTGTGATAAATTGGTTGATTGAGTATCGGATTTTTCACTTTTGACTTTTGTGTTGATGGAACGGTCCTTTGTAATTCTCTGCATCATATTTCTGATGAAAATGAAAAATTTGATTTAATATTTCAATTCAAAAGAGTTTAAGGTTATGTTATAGGCATTTGAAAACCGTGATAGCTGTGATTGGTCTGGCTGGGACATATTCAGGATTCAGGAGGGCGTTCAGATTTAAATACCGAGGTTTGGGTTAACTTCAGTTAGATTATGTGACGTCTTACATTGGGTTACCCAAATCAAGCTGGAAAACTGAACCCTCACGGTCGGTGGCTAAAGAAATGTGAGGTTATGGTTATGTCGTTCGTGTGCCGCATCCGAGGTGGCATCTCATTTATGTACATTCCTTACAATCCAAGACATTGGGTGACAAAGCAGCTGTTTTAGTAATTACAAAAGCAATTTGGAATAACATTTTGATTTGTGCACTCATTTTGGCGAGTTTTGGTTATGATATTTTTGATTTGCGAGCTCATTTGGTCGTGGAGAGGGGATGGGTTACTTTAAACCACCTCTCCGAGCGAGTTGACGACATCTTACCTTAGGTAACCTTTGTGAAAAATCTGAACGCGGTTTAAGATAACCCAGGTCAAACCAAACGGTATTTCTGAACGACATTTGGGTTATCATTACCCTTAGCGTTAAAAAGGTTGTAAATCTGAACGCACTTCATATGTGTAGGGCCGCGTTCCGATTTAGCTGCCGTGGTTTTAGGGAGGGTGACGTGAGGTAGTAAATTCATGAACGGTCAGGACGTAAATATGTCTATCCGATTCAAAATTGTTAAAAAGGCAGAAAATTCTTTTGAGTATGCATAGGAAAACACACATTGATTAAATAAGCGAAATAAACTCGTAATTCGCAAACTGGAAATCTAATAAAATTTAAATTATACCATGTTCTTACCAGTTTTCAACGGCTTATAGCTACTGCGCAGGACGAGCGACTCCTCACCCAGCCGAGACTGGGATGAAATTTTGAAGGCCAGGGCGTTTCACCGAGCGTGTTTGTCCTCGATTTCGAAACGACCTGTACGACGCCCGGATGCGCTCCGGCGCTAAATCGGAACGGGCCCTAGTGAGCTGCGTTCGGCTATCAAGGGTGCGTTTCGGTTGACGCTCTTAGAATTCCGATCAAGCTCAATTTACTCGAGAGCGTTTGTTTTGAAGCTCCGATCGCGTTTGGGTCAATGTCGAGTTGCTCGTAGTGCTCAGACCAGAGAGATCGAGCTAGACGCGCTGATATTGGGCACATGCGCAATGCTCTTTTCAAATTGCTAAAAGCACGGTCAACAATTTCGCTTCGACCGAGTTCCAACCTAAACGCACCCCAAGACAGAGTTGGAGTGGGGTTTTTGGAACCCAAACTCTAGCAACTCTAGTGCGTTCTTCTACTATAGACGTTTTCGGAAACGTACTCTGGGACGCGTTCGAGAACAACACTATTTTGCAATTCTACAGAAATAATCGTACGAGATTACCATTTCACGCATTACAAGTGTCCCAGTGAATCGTTCGAAAACTGTGAAAGAAACAAAAAAGGTTTCTTTGATTACAGATTACAGATCACATCAACAATCAACAACGCATTGGATGGAGTCATCTGAACAATAAAGAATCACTGCGCATGTGGGCATATGTCAACTTGTCAAGTAATATTTACAGCAGTCTCGACTGCCGCGATTTTTGTTACTTTTAACGCGATGCTTTGACATTTTTCGAACGAATCACTGCGACACTAGTGCGTGAAATAGTAATCTCGAACGATGATTTCTGTGAGAATTGCAAAATAGTGTTGTTTTCGAACGCGTCCCAGGTCTAGCCATGGTCTAGCACTGAAAATATTACATAACCTACCTAACGTAATTTACATTTACAATAAACAATGGACAAAAAGAAGGCATTAGTCCTGCTTGGGTTCATTTTGCAGAAAAAGACGAGAACATATTATTTCTTTTAATGCATAAATAAACAAAAAAACAAAAATTTCTATCCAAAATTATGATGAAGTTATATCATCATATATTTTAACTGGTAGGATTAATCAAAAGACAATTAAAATGATCACATACACTTATTTTTATTATATTTCAGATTTTAAAAGTGAGTTTCGCACAATTATTACATGGCTCCAACCGATTCAACTTCCCGCTAATTTATAATGCGCAATGCGCATGCGGTTCACTCACGACCCAGCCAAGGAGCAGGGTTACTTCGGGTAACGGATCGAGTCAGCCTGAGTAAGTTTTTGAACACAGCTACTTTAACTCTATTATAGATAGTAAACGAGCATGCAGGGTGATGATACTGATGATCGAGCTAAGCCGAGTAAGTTTCCGAAAACGCCTATGACCTCTTTGGTTTCGTTCGGATCGGGTTTCCCCTCCGTATATTGCTTGTGGCCTTGTGGGTGGCCACACCCGAATGTCTGGCCAAGGACGAACCACGAACTTTTTACGTTTTCTTTCTAGTTTCAGTAGTAGTTCATTAATTTTAATTCGAAATCGAGGATAAACTATAATTTTAATTGTTACTAAACTAATTACTAAACGTATAGTTTTGAAAAATGTTTTCTCAAATGATATCAATGTTTGAAAGTGTTTGTGAATGTTCAAGCCCTAACGAAGCGTTCAAAAACGCGTATGATTTCATGGAAAGTATTGATCATAGTAGTCAATTTAAAAAGTTGATTGACTTTACAATCAAGAGTATGCCTAAAAAGTTGAACACAGAGGCAGAATTATTACGAACTGAAGGCAACAAACTGTACGTAAAAGGCAACAATGCAGGGGCAATTCTTTTGTATACTAAGAGCCTTAAATTTGCAACATACAACGGACCAAATTACGGTAAAGCATTGGCTAATCGTTCAGCAGCATCGTATTCATTGGGCGAGTATGAAGAGTGTTTGAAAGACATTGAAAGTTGTTTGAAGAGTCAATACCCGAAAAAATTAAGGCATAAAGTACAACTGCGACAACTGCAATGTTTCTTTGAGTTGAACATGGCTGATGAGTTCTATGTTCAAGTTCTAGAGTTGTATGAATTATTCAAAGGAAATGAGACCTTCGAAAGGCTTATAAAGACGAATAAGACAAGGCTTTCTAAAACTAACAAACATATTTGTGAGACACCAACATCAGGTTTAAAATTCAATGAAAACTTTACTTTTGCTACGGACCTTGTGAAGTTACGTTATAATGAAATGGCTGGCCGGCATGTAATTGCTGCGAAAAATATAAAAGCTGGAAGTGTTCTCTTTCAAGAGAAAGCGTTCATTGCATCCCTTAATGCAGGCGAAGACATTATGGAACAGACATGTTACCACTGCTTGAAACATATCCCGTTTTCAAGCTTACCGTGTGAGTCTTGTTGCTATTGCTTATATTGCAGTGAGAAATGCAAGCGAATATCATGGACGATGGGTCATCGCTTCGAATGTCCGGGCATGATTTTATGGTGCACCACCTTTGATGGCTTACCAGCATTAGCATTCAGATTCGTAATGAAAGGCATTCTGAGCAGTTTTGATGAAGCGCCTGCAGGTGTAACACAATTTGGTGATTGCATTGATAACTATCCATATGCGAATTCATTGGTTAGTCATTTTGAAGAACGTACCGATAAAGCAAAAATCTGTGGAAATGCATTTCATCTTGTTGTTTACTTAAAATATAGAACAGATTTTTTTGATTTTATTCGAGCTCGTATTGACTGCACACAGTGTGAAAATGTTGAACTTCTAGTTGGTGGTTTGCTAGTTAAGCATGCGGCACAAATACAATGTAATGCGTTTGGGGTTCGTCCAGAAAACAACGATAAAAACATTGCAAATGCTATTTTTCCCTCGATTAGCATGATAAATCATTCGTGTCGATCAAATGCTAGGATTGAGTATGGTTTAAAACTTAAATGATAAATGTGGGATTGATATTTGATTATATTGATCTTTTTCAGATTTGATGGTTGTATTGCAGTTATCCGAACAGGAACAAAAGAAATTGCAGAAGGTACGGAAATTTGTGTTAATTATGGAGTCGTCTGGAACATGGAAGTGAACTGTAGGAGGCAATATTTATGGGATCATTTTAATTTTTATTGCACTTGTCGACTTTGTACAATTGAAGAAATGTTTCCGAATCTTCTTAATATTGCCAGCAGTTAAGAGTATTTGCCTTTTAAACTAGATATAAAACTGTTCATATATAGTGGCACAAATAATATATCTAAATCGATCTGTTTCTCTTTATAAACTTTAATAAAATAAAACAAAGCGGTAATTCCATAATTCTAAACTTTTCTGGTGTGTGCATGTGATTTGGCGGCACACTTGGCTGACATCTCCTATGCATGGGTAGGGTCTGGGTGGCACACTTCAAGAATCTCGCGGAACACTGAAGTGACTCACAGTGTTTGAGAATCACTGATTTAAATAAACTATTGTTTAAATCACTTTTATCGTCCAGTCGCAAAGCACATGCGCTTAGTATGCTACCCATGTAAAAATAGGTGTGTTTTATTGCAAACGAAAGTTACACCCATATGAGACTAAAATGCAATATATCAACTTTGTGAATTTTTAAATCATTTTGGCATATAACTTAGTGGCGGTACAAAACACGTCAGTTCAGCGAGTTTATGATTTATTAAGCTTTAAAGTGTTTTAAAGATCACTTTTAGAAGAACCGTAAAACCGCTAAATTGACTAGGCTAGACACATCCATAAGTTTTCTCGTGATTTAGTAAAGTACAAGTACTCTAAGTTACTAGAGTCTAGTAAGCTTAATGCAGATCCTTACAACATATCCCGATATCTTGCAATGGAATTACGAAAATACACTGATTCATCTTGTACTGTTAGAAAATTCTTGTTTCAGAAGCAAAAATCTTCACACAGACGAGTTCATTCTGACTTAACTTCAAACTATACAATTCACTGCTTTCCACTACTGCTGCGTCTCAGTGAAAATGTACTGAAAGCGGGGGATTTCAATTTTTGAAAGCAACCGGTTACTGACACGACATAAGCCAAAACATGGAAAAAAAAATTTTAGAATATTTTTCGTGCTCCCTTTTTATAAGCAGTAAAAAATTAAATCATGCTTAGGAAAATGTAGTGAAAGTTAAATTTTTGTACTGACTTATTGAAAACTGAAAAAATTCGTTACAATTGTACTGAAACGGCAACACTGCTGCTTACACCGCCTTCAATCCAGAGTTAGACCAGTTACACTCCAGCGAGTTAAACAAAATGTTCACTCGGTAGAGTTAGATGAGTTAACGTGCAATAAAAAGCACCTAACGTAAACAAACGTAGTATTTAATTATTACCTCTTCAGTGTTTCTACACTTGTGAGCAACCAAGCGTACACATCCCAGTACACAAAATATTGTATGCCTAGCCCTTAGAGCATATAACTATGGAGAGCGCATAGCATATTTGCCCCAATGTTAGCTTTTTAAGCCGACTGATAGGCAAAAAATGTTCTTAAGTTTTAAAATCTGATATTGCGCAAGCGCACAGGTCAGGTGGAACCATTGGGTGGAACACCTCTTATTCACGCTTGCGCAATATCAGATTTTAAAACTTAAGAACAACATTTTTGCCATTCAGTCGGCTTAAATCCGTGCCGGTATTGCCTTCTCCATAGTTATATGCTCTAAGGTCTACCCTGGGAGGTGTACGCCTGGTTGCATACCCCGCCCTCCTCCTTCTAAAAGTTCCTTTTACGAGTTCGTCAAGATTCGGCGTGTCAGCCATGATGTGTGGAGGTAAGAGGTTAGAATTTGGGGAAATTTGAATGTGCTATTTGCATTGAGAGGTAAATTCAAATTTGGTCCTTGTTACTTCCCCGTTTTCCGTTAAAGCTCTTATAACGTCCAAAGAAATAATTCGGGATGAGAAATTATACTAAAAGAAAATTAAAAAAGGTGAAATCAGTAAAAATTTATCCATTTCAAAAGTCACTTGAAGTCTCGACGAAGTGTAGTAGTTCGACTTGTTTGTTGAGCAAAGTGTAAAAGGCATTACACACGCCCCGACTTTACATGGACTTGTTTGTGCAGGTACATGGACTTGTTTGTGCAGGCAAAATTCGTGAGGTATTGTTGCCAGGTTGCCTAAACTGACTTTTCTACTAACCAGTTTACAATTTAACCCATTCTGATAATTTTTAATACCACCATGGTCAGATTGCTAAAGAAAAAAAATTTAAAAAAGTGAAAAACTTTGAAAATAACATTGTAGGCAAACTGGGTTACATACATTTACTCAATCAATAAAACATTAAAATTTCAAATTTTTTCACTTTTTAATATTTTTTTCTTTAGCAATCGAAACATG